>LR141125.1:0-13556 GCA_900659605.1 Tisbe holothuriae | reverse complement strand
GTTTTAAGCCAAGTAAAACCCAAAACTCCACTTTCTGGAAAACCGACATACCGTCAAAAACCGACTTTTTGCAAACCGACGTCGGTTTCGGTTTCGGTTTTTAAATAAACCGAAATTCGGTTTCCGGTTTTCGGTTTTCGCACGTCCTTATATATACGTAAGGGAGGTTCGCCCGCAGAAAATATATTTGAATTTTACCCATTTAACCATCTCTCATTATAGTCTCATAACTCCCTAGCACTTGGTCTCTTAAGCCCTCTAAGTCAGCCAACTAACAAACCCTCTTTTTCTATTTTTATAACCTATTCAAACTTACAATTCCACATCATTCTCCCTACTCAACGCCACAATGGTCTCCTCCTTAAACTCCTTGAACTCATCCCAGATCTTCTTGGGGGACGTTGTGAACACGACGTCCGTGTCGACGTAGAGCACGCGGTCGTAGTCGAGGAGGAGGTGCGGGAAGTGGAGGCGGAGGGAGGCGCACGGGGCGAAGATGGACTCTGAGGAGGCCTGGAAACAGATTATATTAAGCATTATATAATGTATTTTCAGGGTGTTTTTGAGGTTGGATTGGGCAAATTATTATCTAATTGGGTCTAAATTACGACTCATAACTAACTACCCATATTAAGCCCGTTTATTAAGATTAGAACTTATATTATTATTTCTTCTGAATGCGTAACTTTAAACTGAATGCGAAATTTTGAATATTAGAGGATAATATGTTACATGTGTTATTCCATATAAAGGGTCTTAAGAGTGAATCTCCCCCAAGAGACGTGTACGTGTAGGATATAAGTGTGGCGGTTACAGTTACAGCACAACAATTTTCCGAGAAATGTTCTCCTTGGTCAATGTTCATCCGGGGCCCATTGGGCATAAAAATAAGTACAATATCGATAAAAATGCCGATGCCGATCATCTTCAAAACATAAGCTGCTCGACACACTGTTAAAGTAGATACTCAAGCATGTATCCGGTTTTGAGTCTATCGGCACGGTAGCTCACAACTAGTGAGAGAAGATTACGCCAGCCTGGTATCTCTGGTTTTGTTTGCCCTTGTCAAAACATAATGCCATTTTTTTCAAGAATATTAGTTCTACAATATTAGGATACAGTGAAAAAGAGTAAGTAGTAGATCAGTATTTTGCCAACTTAGTGTTATATCACTATTGTTATTATACAGAAATTATGTGCCCATGTTAATCGAGAAAAAAAATATGAACAGTTTAGGGGGCTCTAAAGATGTGGATAATTATTTATCAGTAGTTCTAGTGTTCTACCCACTCTAAATGTAGTATACCAAGCGTGTATCCATCTTTGAGCAATACTTTTTGCCTTCATCAAGAAACAATAATATTAATCCCCCCAAAAATTAGCTCCATGTCAGTGAACAATCTAAAATTGAATTATTAAAATTATATCCTATGTATTAGTATATTTGATAAGGCGCTAGTCAAGGCATTTTCAAAATGGAAAAAGTTGGCATCAAGACAGAAGTAAGGTCATAATAATGGTCTATTTTTTATTCATTATACAATAAACATCGAGAAGCAAGTGCATCACATTCAGATCTGAAGTATTTTAACATTTATGTAATCAATATTGTACAGCATCATGGTATGTTATTGGTATTTACAGTTATATGCTTTATATACGGTATACAGTTACTTTTCTTTAAGTCTTTAACACCAAAGTATCTTTGTTCTATCATCTATCAATAACACTAGTTTTCTTGGCTGTTCACTGTTTAGTCCTCCTCTACAACCCTCCTCTTAGCCACAGGCTCATCCATTGCCCCTTCCAACTCATCCACCCTTCTCTTTAACTTATTCAGCTGATCAGGGATATCCTCCAGGTCAATTGGCAGTGTAGCCAGGGTTGCCAGAGTCTCAGTTTCCTGCTGGGTGAGGCATCTAGATGGACAACTCTGTTCAGATTCCGGACTCGGGGTCTCTTGTTTAAGCTCTTGTTGACGTGTAGAATTGTTGGCCATCCCAGAAGGCCCGGCTATTGGACTAGCAGGGACGGCTTCAGCGTCCCTGTCAAATATTTCTTCAGATACCCCATGGAGCACAAGACGTGCCTTAGCCAGCAGCTTCTCTCTCTTGGCCTCTTTGAGTAACTTGATATGTCGTTCCTTATGTTCCTCCAGTTGCTTAACTTTTGCCAAAAGAGGTTTCTCCACGACATTTTTAGCCGCTTGAAACATATCCTGAGCAACCATTAAGTCATTTTCAAGTTTGGCAATTTTGTCGTTGTCTTGTGTTTGTTTCAACTCATACTTTTGCTTCAATGATTTTAACTCCTTCTCCAGCTTTTGTATGTCTTGATTCTTGTCATAGTTTAATTTCACATGGTTGGCCTGCTGATTCTCTATCTTCTTGTTCCGTGCTTCCAGTTCTAGGTGTAGCTTTCTTATTTGTTGATCTACTTGTTGTGTAACAGTTTGAGGTCTACTAAAGTGATCATCGTAAGTTGGCAGCCCAAAGGACGGAGTCGCATCGCGAAGTTTACTTTCCAATGCAGCGCACTTGCTTTTTGCTTCGGCTAGTTCAAGCTCAAGTCTGCGTATCCTCTCCGCCTGGCAATTTGGAGCATGGTTTTCCATGTTAACTTCAGTCGTAAAAACGATTCACTTGTAATATAAATAAACGAAACTGCAGACTGCACACTGTATTGTTCGATGACAATTTTAGTAATGAAAGTAGTCGTCCAGTGCTTAATGGAACTAGCTGCTTTCAATTGCTTTATATACTGTTTAACTGTTGCGCAATGCTGCTTCAATGGCAGAATGAAAGGCGCCAAATCGGAGGGCCAACGTCTAGACAAAGCATCAAAATAGCTTCTTCATACGGGCCGGGCCCGGGAAAAAAGAAAGTCGACGTAAAGCAGGACAGGCAAAATTATATATGAAGGGCTCCAAAGGCTCTGAAGAAACTCCGCAAATCTTATTATCTTCGCGTGGGGGTTGTATGTTAAAAAAGAGAGGCTTTCACGAGAGTTTTGAATTGGAGTGTTACCACGCAAAAGGACTTATTCAGCTTAAAAGCAAATGCCATCCATGAATTCTATTAAATTATACATGGCTCGAGGATTTCAACAAAGATGTAACGTTCTTGAAAAGGTCTTCTGGCTACCTTCGAATTGTATTATATATATGGTTAAAGTTGGCCAATACAATAGGCGTAAAAAGTAATACTTTTCAGCACATTTGTACAGTGACAAACACGTTTAGGAAAGATATGCACTATCTAGTTCGAAACATGCTAAATAATTTGTCCGAATAGAGCAAAATAACTAGTTCGAATGCACAAAATAATTAATTCGAAATTAATCTCTGAACTAGTTCGAAAGGAAAGAACATGTAAGAATCAGTTCGAATGGATGAAATGAGATAGTTCGAAAATGGTACAGTATAAATGATTGTATTGTCAGTATTGGGACCAAGTTATGTATGTATAAACAAGAATAGGTAATGATTATTACATTTAACCGAATATTTAAAAGGCCTTAAATTATTTAAACAGTTTTTTTGTTAGTGTAATGTTCTCAAACTGAACAATGCTTTGGAATGTATGTACCTAGGATATTTCAACTAAAAAATTCTGAGTACCTAAACTAATCTAGTTAAATAATATTTACCGACCTATTCGTTAAAATGCACTATGTTTACATACATAATATGTTTAAATAAAGTATAAAAATTTAAAAGTATTTCCTTCTTTATAGTTACCTGCGCAAAAGGGCGGGCTACTAAATCTTATTATAATATTATTATTGTCAAACTATGTAGGTTAACTAAAACTATATTTTTCGAACTAGATATACTGAAGCATTCGAACTAGTTCAGACCATGCAAGTCAGTGTAGAACTATCTACATGGGGCATTCGAATCAATTATTAGAGAGGTGATTCGGACTATTTATTTAGCAAAATTCGAACTGACTATGCGCTACCTTAGGAAACAGTTACCAAACAGAACATAGTAATGTTAAAAATTTAAAATGGGGCCAAATACTAAATAATCCCATTTTCTCTACACATTGATTTCTGCATCAGTTATTTTAGTGCCCTTCAGAGGCCAAATTCGCGAATCTGAGACGAAACAACCCAATCTGGTTGACGTTTGACGGTTGCCAGCATAGTGCACCTTCTTCTTTTTGACAGTCCCCTGTTGAATCCACTGTGCCAATTCTTACCTTTGACGGTTCCCGCACATCCAATGTGACCCTCTGAAACGCGCCCGTCTCATTCCACCGACTCAGCTCCGCCCTCGTCTCGTCCGCCAGCGAGTCCGTGAACAGGATGACGTTGAGCGGCACGTCGGAGAAGAAAAGGGCGGATTTCAGGGTTACCAGGAGTTCCTCAAGTCTGGAAAGAGAAGACGTTTTATAAATAAATATGTATGCAAACTTGGTTTGTATGTGTTTATTTAATGGGAAACCGTAGACAAGGGTACATATCATATATATTTTGCCCAGTAGATGGCAGTCCACAGCTTGGCCAAGGTCCAAGGAAACATTCATGTCATTTTTGAAGAGTACTCAAAGGTGCTTGCCTTTAACACTTTATAAGAACATTTTGACCAGACTCCTTACAATAAATAAATGGCATTTCAATGTCCAGATGGGTCAAGGTGCCTATGGTGACATCTACCGGTAGTTAATATAACTAATCTGAGCCGTTGTTTGCGGTTTCCCATTAAATGTATTTAGAAGAAATTCGTTTCATGTGAGCCTGATTTTGGGATATAAGCATTAATTTAGAAACATGTCGACGATAAATTTTTGTGCAAAGGTACTTTCTATTAACGCTGGTATATAAATTTAAAGTCTCTTACATCTCATTGTTTTTGTAAATTTGTGTCGCGTCCCGGATGCCGTGACAAAACATGTCAATTTTTTAATAAGTCGTCAATCGACTAAAACACCAACCATGACCCATTTATTTACCAATAAAGGTAATAAAATGTGATGTCATTTCGATACATTTTGGTTCAATGTGCGTACTACTACAATTTGAAGCAACTTTCTAGATTGAATTACTTTACCAACACCAATTACAATTGTAGTAGACGTAGCAATGTCGTTATTAGTAATAATAATTATTATTTTAGTAGTGTGTGTAGTATATAATTAATATATTATTTTGTCGTCAGTTAATATGTTGTATTTATAATGTCGAGGCTTACAACATATTATGCAAAGGTATTGTTCTATATAAGGCACTACTAAAGATTCAAGATATACCCAGCATTCACCCCTCATACTATCCCAGTAGCATACTGCATACAGTCATGTCACACATATGTTTTACGGAGTCGTCACCAGACTAAAAAATTAAAATAAAATGTATTCTGCAAAAAAATTGTTCATTTCAGACATTTCTGTTTTCTAATTCCATGCTACAGTAAGAATATATAGGCTGAATCGGCTCAATTTACGGCCCAAAATTGCTCAATGCGGCCCGATTGCGGCCTCATTTTGCATTTTACGGCCAATGCTAAAAGCCTAAAAATCTGAAAAACATGTAGAATATACTAAAAATCAGACTAACATGGCACTTTTTTTTGCCTTTTTTAAAGTATCTCATTAAAAATATATACCATTAGCTGGCAATGAACATCTTTGAATTTTTTTCTTACATTTTTAAATAAATAAAATTATTGACCTTTGTTTTTTACACCCTTAAATTAAGGGAAAACTCTCCAAGGGAGCTTTGTGGCCAATTTTACTATATAAAGGTGGCCTCTTCTTGTTCTTTTTGCTACATACGTAACATACGGCCAATTTTGCTATACAAGGGCTGCAAATTTTGCCCTTTGCGGCCCGAAATCCTATTCTGCGGCCCTGCGGCCCGAGATATCAATTTTTGCCCAATTGGGCAAAATTTTGCCCCATCTGGCAACCGGGTAAGATAGGTAAAAACGTAGAACTCCTCCCGAGTTCCACGGTAAAATATATATTTAATAAATATAGATAGCAGTAATACATATGACGTGCTGCAGAAAAACCCGGTTGCTATGAGTTATTACACAGTATTTTCTTCTCTTTTTGATCTACTTTACAAAATCATAAGTTTTACATTTTTTACTTTTGTGAACGAAAAATACAGTAGTAAGCACCGTTCCAGTATAAATACGGTATCAATCGATCACTGCAGGTATTTATACCAATAATAGAACATTATTACCCTTAATTAGATGTAACCCAGGTTATAATAAAACCCTTACATAATACCCTTGCCTTGATATAACTCAGGTTATAATAAAAGGTTTGCTTGACACACACACGTAACCTTGGATGTAACGATAGTAATCATAGTAGCCTTTGTAGTACTGATCGGGGTCGTTCATATACAGTACATTAGTACCTTACGTATGTCTTAGACCCACAAAGTAATTATCCTTTCATGCCAATCAATTTTTGATCCGCCAATTGTGACACTAGATGGCACCAGAGCTGCATAACTAAAAGTCCAACGCGTCCAACCTGCATTCTTTACTACAGGGTGTCCCAGAATAAGTGTTATAAAGTAAACACTTATATCTCAGCTCCTTGGAGACCTGGAACAAATCTGCTTACCTTTTCTAAGAGAGCAAGAGTTGCAATTTTTTTTACCAAAAATTTATAATTGATAAGTGGAGTTATATTGGTTTAGCAACTTGTCAAAGTAAGGGCATGGTTTTGGAGAAAGTCCAATTTTGACCAGTTTTTGATAAATATTGTGATGGTGAAAAATTGATTTCATTAGTAAGGGCACCAATGAATATGTTTTGCTCATTCCAAAGTCTTTACCCTTCTTAACATGCCATAGAATATGATATAGGTCCTCTAATTAGGCTTTTAATTATATGTCGTGTAGATTTCTTTGCTTTGGCCACCCAAAAATGAGGGGAAAGGTACCCTTTTGTTCTTGCTCTTTTACACATTTTTAAAAGAGAGATAATTGAAATTTTAAACAAAATTGTAACTCAAGCCCTCCATAAAAATCTGTCTGTCATGACTGTACTATAAGACACAGCTGATTTATAAGGGTTTACTTTTTAACACTTATTCTGGGACACCCTGTACTAAATAGGTCAATAACCAGCCAGATCTAAATCGTATCGATATCTTGTCGGAGACACTTAGGAGACCCTTGTAGGACCTTGTAGTAACGCTATATTTATTCATCTTTTTCTAGGGACGAATCATATCCAGAGAAGGTTTAATAATGTTATTATAAGAGGCATGGACTAGTTGGATATCTCTCTAGCGTGTCCAAATATAGTACTTTCTAGATGCAGGATTTCGAAATCGATTTTGGTTTTACTCAAATGTGGAATTCGAAAATATTTTTACAAAACACACCCAATGGTCCGGCAATCCAAGTAACCAAGTTTTCCGACGAACGCAAGTGTTGGTTGTAGTGTTAAGTAGTTTTTGTTCCCCTTTCTAGGGCCTGTTAATCACTGTTTACCCATTGCAGTACTTTAAGGTTTAAGTTTGATACATAAATATAACAAAGTGATTGTTGACGATATAACATACCAAGTGTCAAAGAATAGCTCTTCTAGGGCGCCATCCCGTTTATATACATTTGTATATTCTAATATTGTATTTAAGAAAGAGCTGTTAACAATTGCACAATCCATTGAAATATTTACAAAATCTTACCTCGTCTTTGACCCACACGATACCATCGCCAAATTCACCCTCCCACCCTCCAGTCCATCCTCTGACAAACTCACATTCCTCTCAGCCTTCATCAAAACCCTCTTCTGCTCATTCAACCGCTCTAACCCCGACTTTAACCTCTCTAACCGGTCACTTGTAGGTGTCTGTAAATACACAATCACTTTAAACGCAATTATTGCGAATAGTGGGATGAGAATTCCACGTCGGAGAAGGTTGAATTTGGACATGCTGATGCTTTGAAATGACTTTTAAGAGTGACTTTCCGAAATGAAAAGAGTCAAGTCATGGATTTACTTTTGCATAACAGTATCATTGCATATGTTTAATGCAATCGTATATTTTTAGCTGTCCATTTTTTGCAAATCATTCTTCACAGAGTCACTGAAGCTTTTGATGTCCGTTTTTGATGGAATCTATTCATTTATGTTCATAATGTTCTGGTGCATGAGGTGCATTTTGTAACCTTGATTGAGCACTTTTGTACTTGTAGATTCTCATTGGAAGGAAAATATTAGTAATAAACCGGCAAGTATATTATATTATATGGATTTAAAGCACTAATATACTGTACGTAGATCATGATGGTAAAAGCATGAATACCGGTAATAATTAAAGACTAATATTGTACACTCCTGTTCACGTAATCATATTGGCTGCTCTTCATTATTCGGCTTTATATCCACAAACAAATTCAATGGTTGACTTTCTTAGCTATATAAAACCATTAATCTTTTACGCCGATCCAAATCCACTTAATTTACGACATGTTGCAACTGTTCTTCCTTCTTTTCAGCTTTCAAAAAAATGCGTCATTCTTGCACAATAATCTTCGGCTCTAAACACTCACACATATATAACATGTGTCTGCTGCGACTAGAAATCTAATACTGCCATGGAAAGAAAGAATATAAGGAAGCGAATATGTTTTTGCCTGGCTAAAATGCGCGCGCTGAGGGAAGACTGAGAGGAGTGAAGATTCCAGGGAAGGAATTTCACATTCGGCTTAGGGAGGAACATGGAAAGGAAATGCCCGACAAGACATAATTTACTTGTAAAGTAATGTTACAAAGTTTTCAATGGCCTATAGAAGTACGAAATAGCAAGAATTATTATATTAATGAATAAATATATTTTATACTATCTGGGTTATCCCATGGCAAATTGGGTGCAATGTTGAGAATATGCTACTTTCCTACATCATATTGGTAATCTATTACATAGACCACAGGTATTTCAGTCGGTCTATGTCTGCTAGCTCATATTATCCTTAAGCCTTAGATGTGTTCATTTTTGCCATGTTACCGTCGTTTTTGTTCGGGCCATTTGCGTTCATATAAGGCAGTACATAAAATGGAAAATCAGCATTCAAACCTCCTCTCTCATGTTTGTAGCCCCATGACGGGGTCAGAAAATACCATGGAACTACATGACGTAACATAACAATTAAATAATGTTTTTGACTAGACAAAAGGATAAATCATATGATGCAACATTACCAAGTGAGCCAAAAATAACCATATAATAGGCATAATAATAAGGCTCCCATATCTTAAAAGTGAGTCAATTCCCTTCCATACATCTAAAACTTCCTTTAAACATCTCTCTAACCATTTATTTTCTTTCTTTCTTCCTTCTTTCTTCGGTGCTCCGACCTGTACGGTGCAAGCGAGCGAGCTCTCAACCTGTACACCAGAGAGAGAACTTTTGCGTACAGGCAGCACACAGGGGAGCAAATATATACCTGACATACGGATTGTTATTATTTCGACGGAGGAGGGCAAATGAGCTTCAGAGTAGGGTACATGCAATGTTTAACATGTAAGAGAGGTGCCGAGCCGTAACGTATAATGGTCAAATGATTTATGTACTGTGGCTGAACCATGAAAGGATTAATGCTACGCAAGATGTAACTTACGTTATTCTGAATATCTTAATAATCATAGAGTATGTAACAGTCATGGACCTAAGTCTTAGGTCCATGGTACCAGTAGTGGCCATGTACCTGCATACATTCCCTGAACCAAATAAGTATTATGTAAAATCCACGGTGCTGGTTACAGTTAGCAGAATAATGAACACATAGTTCAATAAAGTCATGCAGTCAGATCGGAAAAAACGACCGAGAGAGTTGAGCGCCTACACCCGAGTCCAAACTTTGCTCAAAAGTCAAATTGCGTAAAGAGTCTACTTTATATTAGAAAGCAAACGAGGCCTAAAATCTCGCAGCACAATTTTATACTGTAAGGCCTACAGAACGCAATCTAAACAGGAACATTGTTACTTTCCTTTTAATAGAGTGCACAGTAGTTTCCTTTAAAAATGTTAAGGAATTAAGCAGCTCAAAGTATCTATATTATTAACATTATTAATCCACTGTGTTTCACGGTCAAGCATTAGAAAGCAAGTCTGACCCCTAAAATCGATTATTAGTGTTATCATATTTATGCTACTGTGCATTAGAGTTCTTTATAACTGTGACTGTGATTCTTTGAGAGATTCTAACAATGGGAACGGGATATTCTAGCGGGTACCACGGAGGTTACCATAATAATGTTGTCAGTAAGTTAAATATATTATGAGGCCGGGGTTTCATTCACAAACAGGCTTACGGACATAAAGAGACTATTAAGGTATTGTCACAAAGGCGGACATGAAGCTAAAGATTTCAATCGGTGCAAGGGTACACGACGAAGGAAGGCATTAAAATAGATATGTTAAAATGCCAAAAATGAAACTGGGTCCAGCTTGCAGCAAATCATGTAATCCAACAGCAAAAGGGGTTAAACTTTCCAACGTATGAACAAGGAAGGTCAAGATATCTTGAGACTTTCTTGGTATAAAGTATGCCTCAAAGAGCTGACAACTTATAACCAAGCTTATAACAACAAATCCAATCACTTGGTATTGAGTATGCCTCAAAGAGCTCTCCGCTTATAACAACAAATCAAATTACTCGTAATAACAACAACACTTTCTCAGTGCAACCGGCTGTTGTCCACCGTCCCATGGTAATGACTCCGGTCATTCAGACTCCTGTCGTGCAGCAGCCTGTCATCATTCAGCAGAGGCCAGTCATGATGCAACAACAGCCAAGTGAGTCTTGAAAATAGAAAAGTTGTATTTTTTGGTTGGACACTGTTCAGTGGTGCGTTCTTTGCCGGCCAAGAGGTTATAGACCAAGAAATTATACTCCTATTAATCAAAGCCAACGAACTTCTACTCAATCAACTGTGAAACTTCTTCGTTCTTAGTATAATTTTCTTTGTTTTATTCAAAGGCATCTGCAAAATGCGTATTGGAGTTCTCTCTATCTTTCACTTTTGTGTAGCTGGGAAAGCTAAAAAAGTTTTTATTTTACTCAAAGGGGTCAAAGCAATAAGATAACATTAGTTTATTATCTAAACATAAAGAAAGAAAGCGTATTGGAGTTTTCTTAATTTTACTTAGTACTCAAAACCCAGACGAAATATTCCAGTTTAAAATGTCTTAATATTATTTACTGCCCTCTTATTCGAAAATATAATAAATCTACTTTATTTATGTTATGATTGCTTCAAAATGGTTATAATATGTATAAAATAAACCTTAGTGCTGATGCAGCAACAGCCCATGATGATGCATCAACAATCAAGTGAGCGTTAAATTTTAAGGGGAAAACACTAAAAAGGCTTAAAATATGAAAATTACATTGAGGATAAAATTGCACTTTTCAATATAATCAGGACAATTAGTCCTCCAATGCTCTCGTAATATACTGTTGCAACGGTTTTGTGTTGGTTTGTTAGATTAATTGTCTTCTTAAGTAGCACTATAAAATAATATCTAGGTTAACCAAACATATAAAATAATGAATAAAATGTTCTTTCTTGCGTTTTAATTGTCTCTATTAATTTTGTCAGCAAGTATCATGCTCTTCATGTTACTCAAGTTCATTGCCTTCACTTTTCTGGTCTTCCTCCCATCCGGTACCAAGAGTCGTCACTCACATATCGCTATTGTTACTCATATTTTTCCGAGGAACTAGCGCACTGTGTCTTCAGTCATATAATTTTAAAACATGTCTGTCAGTCCTCTTTTAAAGAGGCCTTTAGTATTTAACATATAATTCTAACCCTGGAGTAGTTACTGTAGCTATTGAATTCATTAAATACCGTATCTTTATTTCTTATAGTTGCTGCTAGACATAGACCTTAACATTGTTTACTAAACTATTAATTATTTTAGTGATGTATCACCCGAACACGATATCCTCAGACGCCGACAGCAATGCCGAATTCACCGAGAGTGGAACAGTCAAAGATTGCAAAGTGTCCGGTGAGTCAAACTGAGTACATTATTAATCAATCCGAACTATGAACTAGTTATTTGGGTGCATCTTATGATTGATGTGTAATATAAATACGAGTTACGGAGTACTACCTAGAGTAGCTCTCTATACAAATTTTTTTATATATAGTCCTCCTCTAGTACTACCTCTTCGGGGCCCCATTCATTGTTAGAGGAACTCATTTGATATTTTTTCCAAGCTATTTATCCCAAATTTTACTCTTCAGCTTTAAATATTTCTCGATCCAAATTTGATATGAAAGTACCCGTTTTTAAAACATTGGCATGAGAAAGAGTGCAACACCATCATGTTACTCAAATTTACCTCAATTTCAGATCTGCAAGGTGAATGTGACGTCCAAAGTCATCGGTACAAACACTCACTGCTGCCCAACATGCAACGCGTCCATCTAGCAGGAGCTGATGCAAAACCACGGAGGATGAAGCTGTATTTTTATATTAAGCTAGAATAAAATTAATATTTTTCAATCTATTACAGTATTAAAATTAAATGCATAAATTCAGTCCGAATAGCAATTATTTCGCAACAACTAACAAGTAACTTTTTCCACAAAATCGAACACATTTTATATTTTGAGAAATATCAGAACTTTTTTCAGAACTCAATTTTTATTAGAAAATCTTTTAAATGTAAGGTCTTCACATACAATTTCCAATTATACTTGAACAACCAAAATTCAATGTGTACAATTTTCGCTTCTTCGTATGGGACTGTATCGGGATATTAATAAAGGCACATTACCAGATTTTTTCCACAAGTACAATATTTCATTTACACTTTGAAAATCAACTCAACTTGTATTTGAAATATAGATCCAAATCTTTTGTTTAACTTGGTCACAAAACCTTTGAATTGCAAATGATATAGAGCAAACTTTTGGCAATTTCATTTGCATGTCGATTGTGGTTATACCTGGCTGTATTTAAATACCGCGATATATTCGACAGTATCATATAAATACATTTGAACCTTAATCATTAATCCACAGTGATCTTTTTATCCACATCTTTAGATATTGATGGGGGTATTATTTTTTGTACAATTGTACATCAGGGAACAATACGAAGATAGCCATAGCAAAAAAGAACTGTGTCCAGCCATTATTATTGATTAGAATAACTTAAACAAATGTCGATTTCCATATTTTTTGATGGGTTTCTTAGATATTTTTCTTCTTTACTTGTTTTGTCATCTTCATTTAGTTCTTGTAGTTTTAAGAAGAATCTTGTGTTTTCTTCTTGCTTCAGATTATAGATCCATCAGTTTATAGCAAATAACTTCTTCTGCAGGTCTTAAATTGAGCTTATAATAATGTTTAGATGTCAGTGAACAGATCTTGTGTCATTTTTCTTTTACAATGTAAATTTGAGTGTCATTTTCCAAATACGTTCATTAATGCATAAGAAAATAAATGCAAAATCCTCAACGTAAACATATTTTGAACGGAAGTAATGGAGAACAAAACAATGGATAAATTAAAATTGTCGAAAATGTTGCCTCAATATTATCCACGTCCCACACCA
>LR141124.1:0-13552 GCA_900659605.1 Tisbe holothuriae | reverse complement strand
ATGGGTCTCCAATTGAGCAATGAGAGCAGCCACCTGTCTTTTGTAGACGGCAGTCCAGTAGTGTTTACAGATTGGTATACCAACCAGCCAGATGTCCATACAGATGAGGTGGAACAGTGTGTAGAGTGGAGACAGGTAATGACTGTAATTAGGAAAGTGTAAAAATTAAGCATGTACGAGTTTTAAACTACAAACCAAGGGTGGCATTGGTTTTTGGTTTGTGAAAAAGTTGGTTTCAATTGCATAAATTAATTATAACTTTTGTAACAATTCATCAAGTATATTATTTCAGGAATGGGGACACCATTGGAGCAGTGTCAAATGTAAAACGCACAAGGCCTTTGTTTGTAAAGTGTCTGAAAGAAGCGGCCTTGTCATAGCAGGATATGTCCAGGTAAACTAAACAAATTTCCATATATTGTACGAGTACTTACTGATCTGATTCGTGGAATAATGCAACATTATGCAAGTGATGTAATGGGTAAAATCAATGATTTTTTGGCATTACATATTTTATTGGCTATTTAGTATTGTACAGAATACATACCAATGGGGGTCCGTGGTTGGCCGCGCTTGCCAATCACTCAACTCCAGCAAAATTAATGAAGTCTGGGGTTCAAATTCCACCGTGGCAAAAAAGCAAAAAGAGCATTGATCTAAAAGAAATTAAGCCCGTGCCACAAGGGAAAACAGAGAAGTACCTCGATGTAATAATGTGGCATAGCACACAGGTAGCTGAATATCCCGAGTTGGATTGTAGTAGGACTCCAGGAGGCGCAGCTTTAAAAAAGTTATAAAATTTTGCTACATACGTTGATAGAACGTATCTCTATAGGTTTGTCCTGCTTGTCCAACATTGCCAGCAATTCCCCCATGTCCAGCTTGTCCAGCCTGTCCATCTCTACCAATAGAGCCAAAAATACCCAAAACAAGCTGCCTGGAGGAGTATTCCAGTAAGAAGCAATTGGTTCCAAAAGGTTTGTTATTGTATTTGAAGTTTACATTTACTAACTTCAGGGAATTATACTCTATAACATTAATTTTTTCAGATCAACAGTTTGTTGACTGTTCAGATGCATTGAATGCAAACCTGGACCTTTCCAATTCCCCAGTGATGAGCTTCAAAGTGGACCACTTGAACATCACCATGCATTGTACCCCTGATGGTTGGAGCATCATCCAATCAAGAGGACAGTTTGGAAATTCACAGGATTACTTTTACCGTGGCTGGCTGGAATATGAGCATGGGTTTGGTGTTGCCAGCAAGGAGCATTGGATTGGGTTGGATGCAATACATTCTCTTACAAGTAATAGGCAATACACATTACGAGTGTCTATTGTGGCAGCTGATAATACAGTTGGAGATGCATATTATAACACATTTGCTGTTGGACCTGCTCAGGTACTGAAATATATGTTAATAACATATACTGCACTTGAATATAAATATATATTTTAGGAGGGTTATATCTTGTCAGTTGGTGATTACAAAGGTTCTGCAGGGGATTCTCTTACACAGCACAATGGGGCAAAGTTTTCAACCAAGGATAAAGATCAAGACACATATGATAAGCACTGTGCACAGTCCTACAAGGGAGGCTGGTGGTAATTTATGCAGCATATGCTTGTTTTATGCCCACATGATGTTTACTAGAATGTTTGTTTCTCAGGTACAAGGCATGCCACCATTCAAATTTAAATGGCATGAACTACCACAAGATTAAAGATACATCTGCTGCTGGAATAAGCTGGCATGCATTGAAGGGAAGTCATACAAGCTTGAGAAGTGTGCAAATGGCAATTAAACCAAAATCTCATTAAATAATCTTTATTAATATTGTATGTGTACAATAAAAGTAGATATAAATGTGATATATAACAAAGTCATTCCCATATACTTATGATGCAGCGCGTCTTGCAAGCACCTGGACGGGAGACGGAAAACTGTTTCTCTGAGAAGGAAAGCTGCATATCGGGCATACGTGCAGACGAACTGATTCTACCTATGCATACAAAGAAATATTCAACATGAAATAACGAAAAAAAAAATACACAAATTCTTGTAAATGTAAATGTTATGCAAGCTTGGCAGTTAAGAGTACTTTTTCTGAAAATATTAAAGTTTCAATCATCTGTGCCACATGCAGGCTCATGTATGCTCCCATAATATTCAGCTTGATTTGACTTGCAGCATAGAGTACATGCGGGGACCTGCGTTTGTCTGTCTGATGCAGCTACAACTCCGACTGGCTTTCTTCTTTGACGATGTTGTTTTGCTCAGGAATCAGCTTCCGAGTTTCCTCCACTTAAAGAGATACAGTGTAGTGAAAATAGATAATAATTTAATCTTAAACATGGTATGTAGAGAAGGTAAGCAGCATATTTTGAATGCATATAGTTTTATTACTTTATTACAATATTTGTGTTTGTTTTTCCAATAAAATGGTGCATACAATGTTTTCAAACTAAGTTTATGGAAGTAAAATGCACTCTTTAGTATTGACGAATCGCATATTACATACAAGGGAGAGTCTGAAATCTGCCTGAATTAATTAAATATATGTAGCCGACAACATGCGGAAAAAGCGCAGCATGCAGCAGCTGCATGATATATATAATTAGCCATAGAGCGCTGAACACCAGTACTTCAGTGGTCTATGGATTAGCTAAACTTTCAGCCTGTTTTTAATTTGACTTATATATGATATGCTGCCTAAAGGATGTTTTCAATATTTAAATAAAACTGTAGGATGGTTTGAGTAAGCAAGTAAAGTAGATCTAGAATTATTGTTCTTACTGCGTTACAGTCACTAGCTTGCTTCTTAACAATTCATAATTGTACGAGTATATAAACAATAGCATTTAAACTTGAAAAACTTGTCAATGACATGGGGCATTTATAATAAAATATATACAAATAGTTTTGTTTTGTTATGTGTCATATTTTGAAACGGACGTGTTTGATGCTGTGCGCGGCAGCAGCTGGTCGCAGTCGTACGTGCGCTCGTCGCTGCGACGGCAGCCTCAGCAGAAGCCACGCAGCAGGTGCAGATGGGGAAAAGAAAAGAATAGGCAACTTTTGGAGGGTGGTTTTTGAAAGAGAGAGAAAAATCGATTATATTGTACAGTATACGTCATTTAATGTCGTATGTAGAGGGAAGGAGCTAGTTATGACTTTTTTACTTTTATAGAAACAGTGAGCTAAAAGTACATTTATGTACTAGATCATGCATTTATTAGACTAAAATAAATTTCAGGCTAACTATTAACCACATTTGTAGAAGTTGTAAACTCACATTTATGATATATTTCTTAGTAGCACACATGAAATTGCATGCATTTAAAAAAATAAGTTCTTGAACATATTTGCACATATAATTATACTGTACCTTCATATATTTCCAAGCACATGTACATAATACCGGTAGCAGAAGTAACTTGTTTTCGGCATGAACTCGGGCGCGCGCGCGGTGGGAGATCGATATAATCGCATACTAGGAGCGTTTGCTTTTTATATGCAGGGTGAAAGCAAGGCAGTACGTCATATAAAAGCTACGATTCTAGTCATGGAATTAAGTCAATATTATTTGTAATTGTGTTATATTGTGCCATATATTATTGTGTCAAGGATTTTAACATGTTATGGTGAGTACCTGTAAAACAGAAGTAACAATTACATTGAGAACTTATTACAGCAATTGTTTGATTACCTTATCTTTATAAACGGATAATACCATAAGCAAAAGTGTAAATGTGGCTAGTGTATATTATTACAGTTGACAATATTAAATTTTAAAGAAAATTGCATACTTTTCAAATTTGGAATTACATGTATGCATACGTACAAGTATAAATATAAACCTTGGAGAACTTCGGGAAGCTATTTATAGACATAGTTATATTATCATTTTTCTAGACTTATTGACTCTATCAACTTCATAATTGTCAATAATGACTCTTAATTTATCATGTATAAGAAAAGTAGAAAGTGCAGCATTATCCTTAGTGCCTAGTGGATTTAAAGTAGACGAGAACAATTTTCTTTTCAATGCTTGAGCATATCAATTTAATAAGCAATTATTACAGATAGTGCTAATAACTTTATGCTGCGCTGTACTTTGGTAGATTATAGTAGTCATGACTAATATGTAATTGTATATAATGCGAGTTTTTCTTATATTTTCTACGGGGTCTTGCGTTGAGGACTTGAGGCCACAATCGCGCATCTAAAATTACACGAAAAAGAAATGAACTTCTTCTAGAAATTAATTCTTATTGCGCTTGAATTTCATTCCAAGGATCAAAAAGTTCGAATGAATCATATTCCCAAAGTGAAATATCATGAGTTATTAAACAGTAGATACACAACAGTAGATAAACGAGTAGTTATTAGATTATTACTTTATAATATATTTATATATTTCATTTAGCCTAAAATTACTTGAAATTAAATATAAAGTTACTTAATAATTTGCTTCGACGCCTTCGATCTTGAAGGATAGACTGTAAATGTACGTTTCCTATCAATTCTCTGCCAGCTTGTACTGCGTTGTTACACGATACATGAAAAATAATTAATACATCACATCATTCTCTCTTCCCTTCCAGTTAAAAAGGCCATCATTACTGCAATCACCCAAAGAGCATCCCAGTGTAATATTATAAGCAGTTGAAAACGCAAGAAAAATGCGTAGCATCTCTCTGCTATAAATAGCAGTCGTCCAGAAACGTGGGTTTACAAGTGTGTAGTAGTTTAGAGACAGACAGAGCTTTCTAATAAAGTGCTATACTGAAGCTAACCAAGCAGAGAAAGAGAGAGAGAGAGAGAGAGAGAGAGAGGAAAGGAGAAAGAAGGAAAGCAGCCAAGGCAGCCAACCCGGCCTTTACTGCAAAGGCTAATGTAGTAGTACAGCTGTACGTGCTATATAACACACAGGGTACAAAACCGTCAGACCTACAACAGCACCTTCAATGCTCACACATTGAATACGGAAAACATTCTATGTTATAAACAGAGCACAGTGGTATCAGAGTGACACTATTATCAAGACACGGTGGCTCAATGAGAGTAGTGGGTGTGCTGAGTTCAACCCAATGTCTCCCAGGGGTGGGAGGGCCACCTCCGACGATAGAGTAGAAGAGGAGATTGGGGTCGCAAAGAGGGTTCTCAGGAAGAGGACCACAAAGAGCTACTGTGACAGTGTAAAGAGGAGTTGCAGGAAGAGAAAGAGGAACGAGAGTACAGAGGTAAATATTCAAGTTATATAAAAACGCATGTTTTACATTGAAAGTTTTGAGTCCAAAATTCCTTTGCAAGTAAGACCTGCAGACCGTTTCTTTCTCTGCTTTATTTATATTTATTATCATCTGCCAGCAGACTTTGGCGGGTAGGCAATCAATATCAGTTCGCAGACGTTGCTTTATTGACTACTGTAAATGCCGTGCGGTCTTTAAAATATACATTATTTTGCTCTTGCCCGCATAAAAGTAATTGACTTGGAAATCAACTTTGAGGTGGACTTTCCTCGTATTCTGCTGAATACATATTTACCGTTTTACTGCTTTATTCCCCTAAATGGTCCAAATCAATAACCAATCCCAATCCTTTAAGATTAAGCTATCTACTGTCCAGAATTAAGTGACTCCTTTAATGCATGGATAAAATCGGTCTGACACAGATCACAGAGAAAACCGTACATGGAAACGGTCGAGAATCCCCCGAAAGAATGAAAACTCTAGGGGGTACCCCAAAATCTGATAGCCCAAGGGGGATCCCTCCCCCCTTTCCCCCTTGTTTCCATGTATGGAGACTACCTTAGAGTCTTGCGTTATCATATTCATATTCGCACTTGTATAAAAGTTTATATTTATACTTCAATCCAGTTCAATCCAGTTCTCTAAAGTTACCTTAGAAACTCCAACTGTGTTTCCTGGCTGGACATCAACATTGCTTAAAGATTTACAGTTTCAAAATACCATACTGTACGTATAACTTATCGAAATCGGCCCTATAATATTAAAACCACAATGTGTACTTTATTTTAGAGCACACCCACCGATAATTCCGACTCTGACTGTTGCTACTCCTCCAGTGGCTCCATCATGGGTCAAGGCAACAGCGTGATGAAGCGATACCGCCACCACCTCGACCCTATCAAGCTGAACGCGTCCACGCTGCACGTCCGCGAGCACATGTTTGGCGAGAGTGACATCACCATTGTGGTGAAGGGGGTGCGGTTTCCGGCCAATAGGGTGGTGCTCATGGAACATTCGCATTACTTTAGGTACTAAAAAGTAAATTTAAAACGTTCAACAAATATTGTTGTTGTTACTCCAATACATTGATGGCTACTACTTATGTACTTCATAAAACTTGCGGAACAAAGGATAAAAATATTGTATAGTTGAAAAAATTCTTCTTACTATTTTCAGGTCCATGTTCACAGCTTTCGAGGAGCGTTTCCAACAGGAAGTTGAGCTGAAGGAGCTCGTGGAACCCGCGCTCATCGGACAAGTCATCTATTACATGTACTTCAAGAACATCTATCTGACACCAAAGAACTGCCAGGTAAGAGATTATTTATCTGGAATGATTTTCCAACACGCAAGGGGCGGAAGTACGGTTGAAAGTCCTTATCTCGTTCTAGAGATGTAGAGCGTTAAGTTAGACAAATGAAGAGGTGGGGCAATTGCTTGAGAGCAATCGGCGCAAATTAATACGGAGGAACGGAGGAACTACACAACAATGCACAATGCATATGTAATGTTAATCTGTCTCTTGATCAGAAGAAAACTGGTTTTCAGCCTGATGACAGACTTAGGGAACACTAATTGTTGACTTGGTTGGCAGCCTGGCAGGTATAGTCCCGTCCGACAAGCAAATTTGGAAATCTGCGGGATTTGTAATTTCACTGTAGCACAGATTGTGAAAGTTAACGAAGCTAAATTCCGCCAAGGCGCCAACCCATGCATAGATTTTGTCTTTGGAGCTGACTGTGGACAGAATGGGAATGGGAACCTTTTCTTGAGCTGACTGATCAAAAGTCAATCGGAATGGTGGGAACCAACCGACCGAAAGTATTTGCTTTGAGTAAATCCATGGAAGTCGCTACAGCGGAAGAAACACATAAATCATTTTTCATTTCTGAAGCTTGCAGAGAACCCACCTTATTTTCCTTCAAATGAGCCAGAGAACTACCTAAAACTAGTGCATTCCCCAATTTATAAGTCTGCAGGTAGCATACCTTACTCGGCAGAATGCTCCAAAGTTACTACTGTCATAGTAATAAGCTATACCTTGGTAGGGAATGGCCAAAATGCTATTTAGTTATCCATATGTCTGAGGATAAAATGTTATTAATAAAACTATACCGGGTTTGAATTCTCATTAAAACTTGTTTTCGGCATATTTTTGTAAGATGCTCCATATAATCAAAAACTGCAAAAACTTAAAAACCTCATTCCCTACCGAGGTATAGGTTACTACTGTCACTGAAGTAACTTTGGAGCTCTCCCAAGGCTACAATATGTAACACAGAGGGCCATAAATCGGTTTGAGCACTGTTGTGGGGTAGATCTCTGGCTCATTGAAAGCATTTTTGAGTAAAGTAATTGGAACATTGATTTTCGAAAAATCGATTCTGTGTTTCTTCCGCTCTAGTCTCGAATTTCATGGTAAATCAAAACGGAATGAGCCTCTGCAGATTTTAATGTGCATACCATAGAATTTACAAGCTGTAGAAACCCACAGAAAGAGCTGAGTTTTGCACTGCAATAAGCTGTTGGAAAGTTTAATTTGTCCATACAAGCATAAGGTACTTTCCTATGGAAACTGTCAATTTTAAATTTCATTATGGGTAAATTTGAATGTGGTCTGTGTTTGGAACAGTTTTCCAATTTGATTGTTCTTGATAATCATGTGGATGGGAAACATTCACATTGTAAAAATAAATCCAAAATGAACAAAGAAAATGCAGAACAACCAGTGGTCACACAGAGAACAAGGTATATTAAGACTTACAAATGCAACACATGCCCTTACAAGGCTGCCAGGAAAGGATACATAGATCGACATATAACTTCAGTTCATGAAAAACTGAAACCATTCAATTGCAGCCAGTGTGATCAAAATTTCTCACAAAAGTCAAACCTCACCAGGCATATAAGAATGGTTCATGAGAAGCGGAGGCCATTCCAATGTGAATTATGTGGCTATAAAGGCTCACTAAGGACAGTCCTTACCACTCATATTAGTGCAGTTCATGAGAGGCTGAGGTCATTTAAATGTGACCAATGTGATAATAATTTCTCTGCAAGAAGGAGCCTAATTAAACACAAAAGAGAAGTCCATGAAAAATTAGGGATAGTTCAGTGCAATACTTGCCAGTCTAAATTCTCAAATAATGGGCATCTGAAAACTCATATACTGGCAGTTCATGAAAAGTTACAGCCATATAAGTGTGATGTATGCCAGTCTAAATTCTCAAATAATGGGAATTTGAAAACACATATGCTGGTAGTTCATGAGGAAGTGAAGCTATTCAAGTGCCATATATGTGACTACAAATTCTCTGCGAAACAAAGTTTAAAGAGGCATGTGAGCAACATCCATGAAAAACTGATTTCCATTAATACTGTAGCTAATAATGCTCCCTGAAAATGATCACTAAAAGAAGAATGTTGTATCCAAGGAATATATATATATTGGCCATTATATATTATATCGTACAAATGTAAACGTAACAACTGTAACTGATGACAATGTGACAGGGGAATAAAACAAATACCGTAACTCGTACTTTTAATGGTTGTCTGTTAGAAAATGGCATAAAAGTAAAATAATGGTACAATAAGAGAGTATTTTACTTATAGTTCTATTGAAAATGGTAATATCGTCGGAGTCCAAGCATTAAAGAGCTCAGAAGTTACTTAGGCGGCTCAAAAATACTGGCATTTCTGTTGTCCCCTTTTTTGCGCTTCGGTTGTCCTTTTTTTGTGTTTCGACTGTCCTTTTTTTCTGATGGCATTTTTTTCTTCCATCCTAGCCAACTGGACATGTTAAGAGAAGATGAAAATGCGATAAAAGCGTGCGCGAAAATGCCAGTCTGGAAGCCACCTTAGCACTAAAAAGTTTACTTTAAAAAAGTTACTAGCACAGTAGCACCTGAGAGACACATTGGGTAGTTTGGAATTTCAAGTATATCTTTGAAAACCTCCCCGTGGCTTGTGGCCAGCAGTGTCTGTTTCTACTATTTAATATTCGGCCTCTTTTCCCATCTATTTCCAGGACCTCCTCACCCTCGCCAACTACCTCCAGATTGAGAACCTCCAGCGTGTCTGCTCCGAGTACATGCGGGATCGGATTTCAAAGCATAATTGCGTCGAATTGTATCACTACACCATGAGGATGGGGCCAATAGATTTGCATTGCTATGCAGAGGATTTTATTATGACGCATTTTGAGCAGGTATAAAACTGGATGAAAAATAAAGTGCTCAAATCTGTTACATAAAACTTTTATGCTTCCAGGTGATGACCCGCTCCCAGGAATTCCTCAACCTCTCCCCTGACCAGCTCCTCAAAATCATCTCCTCCGACCGTCTCCTCGTCTCCTCCGAGGGAGCCGTCTACAAAGCGGTCATGAGATGGGTCTCCCATGAGCCCCGAGACCGCTCCTCACACCTCCCACTCCTGTTAGAGCACGTCCACTTCCCGCTCATGAGCCCCAATGAAGTGGAGCAGTATCAGAGGAGAGACTCATGTGTGAAGAAGAATAAGAATCTGTCGATTGCGTTTGAAGAGGCAAAGCGGTATCTGAGCAAGGATAGGGAGGAGAAGATCAAGTATTGGGGGAATAAACCAAAACCACCAAGGTATGCAAAGACTGTGCACTCAATAATTTGGACCTGTATGACCTAAGAACAGCTGAAGTTCTTGGGTTGATTCTGAAACAGCAACTGGAATTAGTATTGAGTTGAGCAACAAACTGCAGATTCCTGCGGCTTGCATTATTGTGGGTCTTAAAAGCTGATCTTCTAAGTATGTTTAATATATACTTTCCCTTCCAGATGGCCCAAGATCTTTGTGGTGATGCGCATGTACTGGAAGAACCTCCCCATGGAATACTACGACTTCCGGACACGCACGTGGCACCTCCTGGCCCAGGTCCAGAACTGGCGCTCGTGTGCTGCTGTGGTGGCGCACAGGTCTAATGTCTATCTGGTGGGAGGGGAGGAGGTCGACCCCGAGAGTCCGACAGGGTCCAGGACGGTTAATAGAGTGACAAGGTAATTAAAGCTAATTATATATCATTAACAATTTACGGCAAATTAGGAACACAGTTTTACCAGTCAATGACGTAGAGACCATTTGCGGACGATCGAGGCTATATTTTTCTTCAGAAATATGACATGCAATTTGTAAATTATTCAGTATTTGTAAAACACTTGTGATTCCATGCAGAAAAAGACATAACATGTTGCTATGTTCGGCACCACACACTTTTAATTAAGGTCACAAGTAGTAAACACTTGGGAGTACAGGCATAAACGCTAAAATTGTCAAAATTATATCGTTTATAATATTAAAATGTATATATTCCTATTTAAAGTAACATGCTATGTTGTCTAAATCCCCCTATCATAGTATGCCTATATGATTAAATTAACTGTTCTCTTTATAATAAATTTTCCAGGTATGATTGTGAGCTCCAGCGTTGGGCATCCGCGCCGTCCATGAACCTCGCACGCCGGTGGGCAGCTTCCGTGGTCATGGGGGACACTCTCTATGTCATAGGTATACATTTTATTGCCTTTTTAGATGTACTTTAATTGGATGTTTGGGTGTAGAATTTTGTATGAGTTGCTTGTTTCACCCTGTAATAAGATAAGTCTAATACTGACTATATTAACATGTTTTGATTATGTTATATCTTCTCTCTAGGCGGAATCGGCGGCAAGGGCGGCACTTATGAGCGCCGTCTTGACTCTGTTGAATGCCTGGACTTGTCCGTTCCCAAGGCCCGTTGGAAGATGGTCGCGCCAATGTCAACGTCCAGATCAAGTCACACCGTGGAAGTGCTCGATGGAAAGATTTACGTGGTAAGTCCAATACATATCGATATCCTTTTCCATACATGAACACGGACCAAAATCTTGAGGGGGGCCCGCCGAGACTGGTGGTCGCTATTATCGGATTCCGATAATAAGGCGATTTTAATATTATCGGAATTTCCGATAATAAGAGCCAAATCCCGAGAATAAGAGCGAAATTCCGATAATAAGAATTTCATGGCAGAGGCAGTCGAGTCGGTCATGAACTGTATACTGGTGCAAAGTCGAGTTGGTCATGAACTGTATACTGGTGTTGTTCACCTCTACATGTGTAGTAATCCTTATTGTCGCAATTTCGCCCTTATTCTCGGAAGGCTCATTACCTTATTCTCGGCATTGCAACAATCGCATTAAATTTGGAAATCAAGAATAATGCTATTATCGGGCCTCTTTGCAACCAATCTCGGCGGGTAGTGTTGATTAGATAACACACAGTCATGCACGCAACTTTTAGGTTCAATGGTTTATTAAAGTGACCATTAAAATAAGTATTATTTAAGTTTTCTTCCTATCCATAGCTTCACTTATTTCAACCGTACTCTGAGCATGAACCAAGGCCAGCGCACCATAGTGTCATCATAGAACATAATGACAGAGATATCATTACGCAACCCATGTGACAGTTACGTTGCCGTTGTACCAAAATCCATCTTTCTCACAATCATTCATAAAATTGTTTGTTTTTCTTCCTAACTTTGAATGAAGCTGCGTGGGAATATAACCATCATAAGTCATACTTTGACCCAAAACAGTGGGAAGAGATCGGAATCAAATATGTAATAAAAAACTAAGAGACTACTGTGCCATACTTTGACCCAACACAGTGGGATGGCACCGGATTAATTATTGCAATAAATAACTAAGAGACCACTGTGCCCAACTGCATTCTATTATGTACTATTTTTGTGTCACAGAGGTACTGAAAAAATAACAGCATTATTTTAGGGAACAAAATGACTTTTTTGTACATAATATATTCATTAAAAATACTGTTCCCAATACGACTTCTTTTGTATAAATTAAATTTGTACTTTTATGTAATTTTTATGTCATGTTTAAAGTCACAAAATTGCATAAAATGTAGGCACAGACCGTTATATTGGATCTACATAACGTGTATGAATGGCAAAAACAGAAGCATGCAAAATGCATTGTTCACGCCCTCACTCTACAATGATATCCTTATTAGTTATTATTGCGGTGTATACAATATGTGTCGTATACAAAGACGTTCAAGAATAAGACGAATACACAGGGTGGTTGTTTAATTGTGGCCAAAAATTAATACTTTAATAAACATTTGGGAAAATTATTACCAAAACATTCTTATTTTAACATTTGAATATTCCAAATAGATATATTAATACATCTCAACAATTACTGACTTACTGTACACAGTAACTGTAGTTTCTTATATTGGCAATTTTAAAGCCCCACCCTGTATTATGTGTGTCGTTGCCCGTCTGTCATGATGAACTCATCTTCTTCTCTTTTTGTTCGTCGTCTTCGGAGTCTCATTATTTTCAGCTTTTATTTTACAATTTCCGCCTCAATAGTGAATGGAAGGTTAGGGTTGACAGAAATTAAAAGATCTCATATAACAATATAGTGTGCTGCTAGTCAATTAGATAGAAAAAGAGGCTCATCGAATCAAAGACATAATCATGCTAATGTAGATAATTAAATTTAAGCTGATATACTTAACTGTGTGCTAATTTCTGCTTCTTTAACTGGTAGTTTTAACATGTTTTTAAACATAATGGCAACCCTGTCCCCCTTTTTCTGTTTCCCCAGTGTCACGCAATATCCCATTATAAAAATTTGCTGCAATTCGTACAACGGGGTTACCTTACCATAAAACTGGAGAGAGAGACATGGCAACGGTTAGCGGCATTCAATGATTGACAATTACGCTTTGAATATGGAGTTAAGCAAACTTATTGAAAAGGGTATACAATATGGTCGTACATATTATATTTATTAATTGTAACTTTTACTTAGTTAATAACAATACTTTTTGGTACTCAGAGCATTGAAGGGTGTAACGTGGGCAAGCTATAGGCTGGTGTAGCTTTTGTTTGTAAATCAAATACCTAACTTCATTTGAAGCACGTAAGTTTATTTCTTATTTTGTGGGTTATTTGATGCACCCTAATAACCCCATCCATGTGCATGTCACATATCCCAACAATGTTTTATTACAATAGTCTGGAAAACGTGGGTTGCTTTATATGACAAAAATGCTTCCTTATTATGGATGAATTCAGTGTTAACCTTGTTAGCGTAGGTTTAAACTATATTATTTTACTTTAGTAATAATAATATGTATACTGATTGGTTGTTAATATGCCTGTACTGTTACCGGAAAGGTGGTTTAAGTTATACTGCCGCTGTGGTTCTACTAGTAACACTATCAATAAATGCACTCATGATTTATGTTA
>LR141123.1:0-12117 GCA_900659605.1 Tisbe holothuriae | reverse complement strand
TCCATTATGAGAGCTTTCCTTCAAGATGGTGACAGATTTTGACAACTGACAGCAGGGTAATCCGCTCTCAACAGTCAGGATTAGCGTACTATAGGAATGGCAAAGGTTTCTGAGGCTTGTAAACGAATGAGAGATGTGTTTGGGTTCGGGGTGTAGGTCTTATGGTCTGACCGAGAAACCATACGTATTATCTAATGTAAGGTCACCAGGATGCTGGGAGAATGTCAAATTTGGCATGCCACAGTTTTCTTTCAAAATGGGACAATTATCATCCACTAGCATTTTACAGTACAGATTAGTGTACTATTGAGAATGGAAAAGGTTTCTGTGTCGATGTATAGTAAACAACCAAGTAATTTGTTTTTGTTCTATATATGTAGGTTTTCTGGCGGTCCATTAAGAAAAGAAGGGCATCTCGTCTGAGGGAGAAACCTCGGGATTTATCTAATATATGTGTAAAATAGGGTTACCAGAATGTAATAAGACGCAATAGTATATACAATATGTTACATCAACTAATTGCTCTAAAATGCGTCATGCCAATTTTGGTCAGGTAGAAAAAAATCCAGCGTAATAGTATTTATGACCTTCGGAGAACCCTGGCCTATAAACCGCTTTTTGAATGCTTAGATGACTAGCTTGCATTCATGCATGTTTAATGCTATTACAGCATTACGCTACGCATATCTCGTACTATTTAACGAAAAAGTAGTACACCCACGTTATTATTTGGTACATATGTAGGGTAACTAATTTATTGCAACTTTTGTTTATCAATTACATATGAGATTACTCCTTTTCTCTTCATACAAAACTATTTACTCTATATTGCACACTTCCCGCAACGCAGAAGTGTTTCCAGAATGTATAAAAATGACAATCAAACTTTAAAAATGCCTTAGTTATGCATAAATATTGCTCCATCACGCCTTTTCCGCATGATCTTCTTCGTCATCCTCCTCCTCATCTTCCAACACGGGCGATTTCGGAGAGGTAAACATGGCACCGCCGAATAGCAACGCGCCAACCAACCGCCAAATGAGCACCACGCCAAGAACGTAGAGACTCATCACTCTATTATCATAGATGAGACAGGAGCCTTGGACTTCGGAGCCCTCTTCGGAGTTGTTGCAGGAGCTCTCCTCCGAGCTGACCGCTCTCCACAGCATGCAGGTCCGGTCCATGAGGAAGCCGAAGATGATGGGGCCGGGCACGGTGCCGAAGCCGCGGAGGAGGATGGTCTGGAGGCCGAGGGAGAGGGAGCGCTGGGAGCGTTCCACGGATCTGGAAGGACGAAATATTTTAGAATTATAATGTCCATAGTAACAGTTTAAAGTACAATTTATGCAAGTTCATGCAATCGAAATTAGAACTTACAAAGTATTGAAGTTTAGTAATGTCATGTACTTCATTCTCTGAATCAAAAATAGCAGTTTCTTCTAAGAAAAAATTCATATGCCTTCCGTTCAAGTCAGTACATCCAAGAGTACGTTTTATCTTAGTAACTCTGTAACTGATATCAGAATTCTCTCGAATCTTTTTGTATGGTGTTAATGATACGAGACAAGAGACATCTTTGTCAAGTTCAAGGATCGAGGAATTGTATTTGGTGCTCTTAAAGGGAGATTAGACGTAAACAAAATCAAATAAGACGTAATTACAGAAAAAATGAACAATTTTGCTGTCTTAAAGCGGATAAAAAAATTAAGGTGGCAAAAATAGTTTTTACAACATTAACAAAACTGCATTGCTGTCCTCGTACTAACTGTAACTGCAAATAGTTTTCCTTGTTCCTTTTAATATTAGCAGGACTAAAATTGCAATCTTTACAAGTGTGGGTGGGTGTGCTTTTTAGAGAAGTCTCCATCGCGTACTAAGACACATTTCCCAGACTTTGCTAAAAGAGATGCTCTCTTTAAGCCAGATGAAAAAGGTGGTCTCTACCCAACTAAACATTGGTCTAAAAGTTCAACGCATCTACGAAAAAGAGCTTTCATTTCATCTGCAGAGCTCCGGGTAAGTAATATGCTTATTGTTTCGTTGGGTTTCTCTACACCTTTGAGTGAGAAAAGTAGGCGGGGAAAAGGTTCTTTCTAATCCTCAGATTTCGCTTTCTTCTCCATTCAACACCCATTCGCCTCTCTTTTCCCCTTTGTCAACGATGGCCAAATTGGACATAATATTAGTTGGAAACGTCCATGTCTGGCGTTATTCCGCACGAGTACTCACCAAAGTGGATATCCACCGGTCTTGAACGTGAGAATAAACATTACAGAGAGAGGTTAAATTGGATATCAGATAGCCATTTTCCTCCTGTATTTGTTTTCCCACTACTTGTTACGCATTACCAAGGGCATTATTAAGTTACTTTTGAAAATACAAATTCTTCTTGTATGCTGTAACCAGGGGTACAGAACACATTTCAACTACTTTATAATTTTTCAAAAGTCCCTAAACTGTATTGTGTCAGAATCACCCTGTAATTACTTTCCAAAAGTAATATGATCATATGCCTGTTTGGCTAACTCTATGATGGGGAATATACTTTTTATTGGTATTATTCCCCATCATAGGGCTAACTCATTCCAGCCATTACCGGATCGATTACCCGACAGTAACTCACCTTAGACTCGCCACCAGCCCAGGCATGGTCGCCGCAAACGTGAAGAATATCTGACAGAAGACAAAGACGGCAAAGTAGGTGTAGTCACAGCTGGCGCTATCGCAGTAGCCCTTGGTCGCGCGCGCGCTCCCGCTCAGACACGAACAGCCCTCGTACGCCGTCTCATTCCCACCGGCCGCGCGCACGCTGCACCCCGCATAGCACGGGTTGAAGAAGGTCACGTCGTCGTCCACGCCGCAGACGGGGTCGTAGTCAGCCATGGAGCACGCGCAGTCCGCGTTGCACCAGGCGGACGCTGCTGAGTCCTGTGCCAGGGGCGGGAACGTGGCTGAGGGGTTGGCCAGGGACGTGGAGGGCGCGGTGACCCCGGCCAGGTCCCCGTTGGGGCAGTAGAGCAGGAAGCCGAGGTAGAGGGGCAGGATGATGCCCTGGCAGATGACGTACATCTTGATGAGGCCGAGGCGTTTGAGTTTGAGGCGCTTGCCGATGTAGCCACCGAGTAGGGCGCCGCCCGCGCCCGCGGGGACGACGATCATGCCGACGAGGGTGGCGGCGTCGCCCGGGGGGAGGCGGAACTGGGACTCGAAGTATTTGGGGAGGAAAGCAGCCATTCCTGAAATGGAGAGTATGCTAGAAGGCTCGCATGGAGTATAGTACAATTTATTTACCGGCCAGAAGGAATCCATCCATAACCGCTCCCCAGCTGATGAACATATACGTGGCATTCGTGAGCAGCTCATACAGCGCCTTCGGCAGATCCTTAATCCTCGAGTAGCCCTCCTCCACCTGCCGCCCGTCCTTGGTCACCGTCAGCTTCTTCCTGGGCGCGGTGGGCAACACGGGCGGGAAGAAGGCCAGCAGCGCCGCGCAGACGTAGCTCAGCACCACGATGAGGAGGAAGCCGAGCCACCAGGCGCCGATCCACTTGGGCGAGGAGAGGTCCAGGAAGTCGTGGTGGGTGCCGCCGTGGGTGCCAGAGTCGTGCTCGGGGAGGAGGTAGAACTCGGTGAAGATGTTGAGCAGTTGGCCGCCGACCAGGTAGCTGCAAGTTACATTTATATTATAATTGATATGCGTGTACATTATTACAAAAACGAGTAAAACTCTGTAAAAGTGTTATGGTTTCCAGTAATACGTGTACTGATTGACCATACTACAGGGTATCTGTAAATACACCTTTGAAGCAAAGTCAGCAGAGTTTAGATTGATGTTGAGGGAAAGTGCGAAGTAAGCAATCTTGAAACGGGGATTCCACTTTTTTAGAGGATTACCGGTAAATGGATTGAAAGGCTTCCAAAGGATTCCGACACAGTTTATAGGTCGTAAAGGGAAAGTTATATTACTCACCCCAAGGCTGGGCCAAGGACAAAGGACGCCTCGAAAATGCCAATATACATGGGAGCATCCACCTTGGACACGCTCTCATCCACAAGCGTAGTGCCGAGCGTGGTCAACGCGGCTGCACCAATGCCATGCAGGAGCTGACCGGTGATAAACAGGAACTGGTAATTGGATGAGGCGACACCCACAGCCACGGCTGTAGCGGGAGCGTCATATGTGCTGCAGTCCGTGCTCGGCTCATCTGTACTGCTGTCAGCCCTTGGTAGGCATAGCCCACGCAGGTCTAATGACGCGTTGCTGACCCCCGTGCTGCTGCTGGCTGCCAGGTTAGCCAGGTGCTGGTGGTGTGTGCTGTTTAGTGCTGCATGGGCTGCATGTGCGCCAGCCATCATATCCTCCATATAGCTAGAGAGAGAGAGAGAACACGGCATTATATTGAATGTTAGAGACAAATGGCCTTTCCATCATCCCCGCTGTGTTTGATATCATTTTCCCGTGTCGCCTTTCTTGTCTTTATTGCGGCATTTGTAATAAAAGATTCAGTATAAGAAAGCTCTTAAGTCTGATATGAAAAGATGAAGGAGCCCATTGGACGGACTGATCCATTTACTGCAGTTGGGTTTCCGCTGAGCAGACTCCCTGTGAGGAAGAATATCGCTTTTCTTTTATATCTGATAAAGCGAATAGAAGCGGCTTTAGTTTAGCTACATTGCATGGGCTATACGAAGATGCTTTTTCGCGTAAGATGTGAAAATCGTTATAAAATGGTATATAAAACCATGTTTTCCTTATTTGATCAATGCCCCATGAGAGCCGTAAAATGGTATTATTCATTGATGTTGAAGCAACGTACATGACTTCAACTTTCCAGTTACAAAACAAGACTCTAAGACCCAAATGCATTTAAGATTCCTTTTCCCCGGTTCTTTTGCCTCAGCCTGTGTACGGTCAAAGGAGGATTTAACTTTAACTTCTACCAAGTTGAATGAAGTACACACTGGACTGAGTACTCAGGGGAAAAAATGAAAATAGATTCCTAAGCGTAAAGTGCAAGTGGCATTGCACTGCCCAGTTTGTGAATGGATGTGTTTTACACTATTTAAAGTACAGCCAAGTAAATGGTTTCTCATTTGTATCATACAGGGCACAAACAATTTATTTGATGCAGCACAAAATGCAATTTAATTTCAATTTAAACGTTTTTCCTCCTGTAACTGGATGTCTTGAAAAATGGTTTCCGCCTAAGTTGCTGTTTTTAAATTTGCTTTGAAAGCTGCTGTCGAAATGACAAGAAACTTGATTGGTGCATTTTTTGTACTGCAGGGCCGGTTATAAGAGCTACTCTTGAGAATATATATTCATAAAACCTACACTGGGGATGCTGTCATGCGGCCCAGGTTGGTAATAATATTAATAAAGAAAGTGATACACGTTTAATAATACTTTAAGGGTACTTTAATTTAATTGGCTGACGTAAGGATACATATTTGCTTTTCGGTGGAAAATTACCTAAAAGCTTGAATAATATGGTTTCAAAATAGGAATCTTGACCTTTATTAAGACCACGAACATTTCAGGTCTTCTATGCTCCGTTGATATTTTTGCCGAAAGTAACAACTAGTATACTTTATAGTTAATTTTTAATGACGTATATAAAATAAACTAAATATTTCTTGTATATCAAACTATCAGGCTTGTAGTAAAAAGCAGCTCATTTTATGCTTCATAACTGCACATTATTTTTGTTCGTGTGGAATAAAAACTTCCGTCATCGCGCCCGATGCTTCTGTTTAATTCTGGCCTTTTTGTTGCGGCGCTCGTTCTGTTTTTTTACAGAGTTCAACAGAATATCAAGATTGTGAATAAAAAAGAGAAGATCGTTCATATCAGACGCAGTTAGATCAAGATGAGACTCATTTGGGATTGTAAACATAATAAAAATAGTTAGATATATTTTTTTGTAAATCTGCATCCATTCATTATTTTAACAAATGCAACAGACAATGTTGTCATTTTGTGTGCCAGACCGACACTTTTGTACAAAAGTGTCTTTATAAAAGTTAAATGACCCGGATCTGAAAAGACTCGACAATTTCACACTTTACAACGTTGCCATAATGATTTAATAGTACAGGGTGAAGCTTTGTCTAATTACAACAAATGAACTCCTTGCAAACTTGCCTTCTGTTCCAATGCCTTCTTTTTAATCACATACAGTCAACACACCCGGCCCTGTACCATTCTAGTATAAACTTATCCTCAAAGTACTACCAATCTACGACCTTGATTCTATTTAACGCTCTACACACTTCACATAATAGCTCCAAAAGCCAGCAACATGTACGTACTAAAAAGAGGTGGAAATGGCAGCAACATGACTTTGCAAGAATGTAGTCACATGTCTTATACACATTATTGCTGCCATAGTACTCTTAGCTCGATGCGAAAAAGAATGGGCTGTTCGGAAAAGTTTTCGATTAGAGAGGACAACACTTGGACGACGAAGAAGGAAATTGCTACCGGGGGTATGTTGCTAGGACAAAAGTGGCAAAAAAGAGAGGGTTTGCAGAGCCTTTTGGGGATTTGGAAAGGAGTGTGTGCTGTATTGATTTTGACACGGCCAGTAGATGAAAGAGGGCAGAATACAACCCATTTAGTTTATAACGTACGGGCTGTCTAAAACAGAACAGAGCTGACGAGCTCGTACAGTCGCTTTATAAACTTCACATAATTTTACCAGAATCAGTATGAACTCTATTCTAATGACGATTAAATATCAAACACAGTAATAATATTGGATCCTACTTAATAGTAGTGTAGAGTAGGCATTAACCCTGCATGTATAATCAGTATTAATTAATATTCCCCTACCTGGTCGTGATAAAATGCGGCGCCGCAAACAACAACGACCCCGACCCCATGACAAACATCCCGGCGGCGATCCACTTTGGCTTGGACGCCCCCGGCCTCCCGCCCAGATACGTCACGGGGATGACCGCCACCAGGGACCCCAGATCGTACGACCCCGCAATGATGCCGCTCTGCGTGGACTGCAGCCCGAACCGCCGCTCCAGCGACGAGATGACCACGTTGGTGAAGATCATTCCCTGGACGATGGCGGCGAAGCAGAGGAAGGCGAGCAGCCAGCGCGGGGAGAGGAAGAAGAAGGGCCGGGGGAGGCGGAGGCCGAACAGGAAGGAGCACGACATTGGGTCTGAGGAGAGGAATTAAATGGTTTTAAATTACTATTACAATGGTGCACTTTGCATGAAAGATGTAATTCCTTACTTACTTTTTTGAAATAGCAAAGTCCTGAGTCCGATTATTAAAAAGCTTTAACAGTTCTAAAGGTGTTCCTTAACGCTAAGTATTTGATTTCAGCCAATGAGAAGGGCTTAAACCAAATACTTAGCGCTAAGGATCACCTTAGGAACTGTTTAAGCTTTTTAATAATTGGACTCTAGTCTTGATAAGGTAATATTAATTTTAGCCTTTTTAGGCCTAAGAAAATACTGGTCCTGTTGGGCATCAATCCTATGAATGTTTAAACTTACCACTCTCGGAGGGTTTCTCCTCATCCCCACCTCGATGCCCGCTGCTCACCACACCCAGGTTGTTCCCCTTTGCCGCGATCGCCGTCTTGAGCAACACAGCCCCGTTCGTAACCGGAGGCTTCTCCATATCGGCAGCGTCGAACCGCACCCGGCTATCAGGATCGACCACATTCGCCCCCATGACGACGGTATGGTCAAAGCAGGAGGACGTGGACGACGTGTAAGACGCGGCGTCGAACGCTTCGTTGACAAAATAGCTCCTCCGCGAGGACAGGACCTGGGTCTTTGGCGGGGTGTTGTTGTTATGCTCGGAGGAGCGGCGCTTCCGTTTCACGCCCCTGTCAGAGTCGTCGTCGCTGTCCGACCTGTTGTTCCTCGGGCGGGACGTCCTCGAGTATTGATTGTGAGGCCTCCTCGGCTTTGATGACTCAATCGCGTCGCCCCCGCCGGCGGGAGCTGCTCGCCGAACGCCGCGACTCATTGTGCGTTGTTCTAAAACCGGATCGGGAGCATGTTTGTCTTAACTGTTTGGACTTTTGACGTCTTCTTAGGACAATACCCTCTCACACACAAGCAACTTGTTGTATTCCCAAGAGAGATCGGGTTTAAGGCCTGGATACAGAAGAAAAACTTGACACTATGAGTGTAGAAAGAAGTGATTAGGAAACAGTTTCTTCGTATAGTGTGATGATTATACACGATATGGAAAGAATCCGTTTTTGGCTCTGTCCTATTCTTCTCCCCTCAGGGTTATTGTTTAAAACCTTGAATTCTTTATATAAAAGCAGATGTTATGGTCCAATTAAACTCGATTGCGACGTCTCAAATGATATTTTTTCGTGACTAATGCTTGTTTTTCACATTCACAGGAAGCGATCCAAACTTTCACCACGATTCAGAGTCATATGCAAAGAAATGCCTGCGGTTATAAATAGGCGAAGGATATGTCAAGTGAATCTCACAGCACTAGATATGTGTATTTATGGTATAGATTAGAAGTTGTGGCACTTTCTCACGGTATAGCAGCAGCAGACGAACGGTACATTTCTCGATGCGATTTTTGTCAATGGTGATTTTTCTGTTCCGGTATGAAGGAAATCGGTTATGTTTCTTATATACTTTTTGGCACGCTGTGAACCACCGCTGACTGATACCAGAAAACTGTTCTTTATACCTTTTATAAAATAGGATCACCATCAGAGCAGCAGGAGAGTGTTGAAGCAAAAGTGCAGCGCGCGCAGGAACTGTAGTACACGGAACCTGCGCGCTACAGGTTGCAGCTGCTTAGCTGCGGCAGCGCAGGGACCGGACACAGGGATATTTTCCTTTGAAAATCATTATTAAAAAGTCTCGAAGGAGGAGGAAAAAGGATATTTCTTCTGCCGTCCGAAGTATAGCAGGCAGGTAGCGAGCATAGGTTAGCGTTGAGCGGGGATTGCATTGGGCTGTTGATGAAGGTAGGCTAGGTGGAGGGGGAGCAAGCTGCGGAGTGGTGGTTTTCTCCTTTGTCGTCATGCAGATGGTCTCTCTCTCTCTCTCTCTCCCTCACTTTAAAATCACGGATGGGGCTCGCTGATAATGATGAGCTTTGAAGAAATTGGAAGGAGACACAAATGAGCATTCTAGAACTTTCTTCTTCCGTTCTTACGGATACACGCTTATCACAATTAATACGACGTTTCAATTAAGGAGTGCGATGGTTTTGCGTACGCGGCGTGTGTTTGTTCCAGAACAAATATACGATTTTGCAGGGTCTGTGTGTTACGACACTTTTCCGAGCAATATCCTTATTGTTAAAGCAGCTTCTTCTTCTTCTTCTTCGTATTCAATGGCATTTTTTCTCACGGAGAAGTAAACTTTTTAAAGTTTGGCGAACACTGACTGGCTTCCTTTACTTCTTGCTTCGGACAGATTTTGACATTTTAACATCGTGATTAGCTCTTAAAGGGGGATGATGGTAGTGAATGAAGGATATCAGAGTATGGACATTATTACCAAGGAAGATATATATAGTAATATTATTACCTAACATTGCTACTTAGGGATAAAAAAATTGCATTACACGATTATGTGATATTTTCCAGCTATAAACAATTTTCTGAACCGGGTATAGCCCTGTTGTACGTAGAATTGCATAAGTTTGGTTACAGAAATCTACTTTTCCTCTTATTAAATGCATTATTGGAATGAATCGTATCATTAAAGTACAAACATAGACTTGGCCTTAAAGTTCATCTCCAATGTCATCTTTCCCCAGTTCATACACTTGTATTCTACTGTACATTGAACTTATCGATTATCAATGATCGAACTCTATTAAATCTTCTCCCGTCCTTTGCATGTCAAATAGACATCAAAATGCGTTAATATAACAATGTACATGAAAACTTTAAGCACTTTAAGACAAAGAAGACACTCTAAAGCTGTTTAAACCGTTATAACAACAAGTCTCCGGACGCCGGAAGGCTCTCTCATATTTTAAAAAGAATAATAAGCATGCTGCTACATTTTATATGACATATTTGTACCAGACTAGCATTTTTATCTTGCCCTTGGGTTTGAAAAACGCCGGTCAATGCCAATGTTACATAAAGATGGAGGAGGACCTTGGAAACGTTTGTGAAACCAAATCCAAATTAAAGATACTGTTATTCAGACGCAGCTGGTAATATGCTGCATTTAGAACATTAAAAGAAGCTATTCATTTCTATTCCTTTCACTCACATGTTTTCTCATTTAGAAAAAAGGACGCCATATTTTTCTCATTTAGGAGTATTTGATGAAAATAGAAGTCCTAATTAAATATCACACTATTATATAAGCGTACTATATCTAAAAGACTTAACCTTGTAACATATAAAAAATGGATGTTTTTTTGTAAACTGTATCTCAGTTTACCAATTTGAACTAGACGGATTATAGGAGATATTATAACACTGTTCTACTCAAATATAAAACATAAATATTTCTAACAAAATAAAAAAATGTATATTCGTGATTTTGTAGCAATAAACACGGACTATAAGCGATAATAAACATATTGAACTGCCAGCCTCCGTCAATAAATGGAAAACGCCACTCTTAGCTCTTTAATTCCTTTCATTTTGAAGGTCGTCGCAATTGCAATTTAAAACGAGTCTCTATTCTTAAACTAGCAATCAATTCGAGGCATTAAAGACATGTAAAGTTTACCCAGAAAGCAAACAATATAAACCTTGCCCTAGATTTTCTCTTAAATACTATTCAAATTCTTTGGTGTGAGCAGCTAACTTTTTGTATTTACATTTTTAATCTAATGTTTTGTTGGTGGAACGTTCTTAATACACAAAGTCATGGAGGTGTAAAACAGAATGAATTAAGCATGGTACGGAAGCTTTTTGCCGAAACGTTTTTACCCCTTGCGATGACAGTTAGTATTTTAGAGACAAAAAGCTCATTGTATAATATAATTACTAATTATATATGCAGGAATTTGTTGTTATTTAGCATGACAAATTTATACCCTACATGTCCAAACAATATATACATAAATAAAGCAGTTAACCAACCAGGATACACTTTTCACAGTTTAAGAGTGAAATGTACATTTCCCTGGAAGAAAGACATGCTTCTAATCCGGGTATGACGCATTTATTGGCGTACGAGAATGTTCTGAAAATGCGTACGGCCGAGTGTCCTCGAGGGGGAGCTGTTGTTTGTCTGTGGAGTGGAGTAAGGTCCGGTTAGATGATGACTCTCTAACGCCTGTAGTGTTTAAAATGAGTATAATTTTTAAAAGATAAACTTTGTTTATTTTTTTCAGGACAAAAAGGCTTAAACAATGAGTAATAAAGTAATAATGTCAAGTAAATGTATCATATTATTCATTGTGATACAAGATGTCCCATATTTAGAGTTATCAGATTCTCTTAATGTGGCTTTACATTTGCAATATTACTCGTTTATTAGAATATATTGTAACCATGTTTAATTACATAAAGTAATAAATAAGCACCCATGCTTGTACAATAACTAACCAGTTAGGGTCTTGCAGACGTACTATGTACGTACATTTTGCAAGCTGGCAAATTGAGGGCAACGCCATATACGTTGAATATTTTGTGTTTCTTGCACCGTTGTAATAGTTCTTGACCGCCAAATCGTTATGGGGACTTTTTATAGCAACTTAAAGTTGTCTCCGTAAAAGGAGCCTCTGGGTCAATTAGGAACGGTTTCAAGGGCATTTTATTCTGCAACTTTAAATTTCTTCACTATAATTAACTCAATAGATAAATTGTGCTGCAATGTCTAAAGTTTATGTTGCCTCCAAGCTTAAAAAATGATCCAGCACAGCTGTGGAGCGGAATTTTGTCTAAGTTAGTCGCTAAACCTTTTAATATTGTCAGAATAAACCCAGGTACAGTTGCACTTTCGTGCAATCAAACCGCATTATAAACCCTATTTACAGCTAAAAATTAGTTAACTGCCACATATAAACTGTGTAGAAAGAAAATTTAATTCTTTTTACTTCGTTGACTCGCAAAGTATTTGTTTCTCCGCAAAATCTTAGGCATTCTTAACTTCCTCATTACAGTCATTCTTTTCCTGTTTGATCATGCT
>LR141122.1:0-13564 GCA_900659605.1 Tisbe holothuriae | reverse complement strand
ACTCTGCACTTGCGCTCCTGCTTGATGGCGTCGTTCTCCTCTTGAAGCTTCTTGGTCTGCTCTCGGAGCTGCTTTAACTCTTCTTCCAGTTTCGGGTCAGATTTGGCTTCAGGACTGAAATATACGTTGGAAACATTGTTAGCACTTGAAAATAGCTTTGAATGGAGGCATGAACGACGACCCATGAATTGCACGGACAAGTCACCATCGGATTCATACATTCGCAACATGCTCAACCAATGAAAACCACTCTTCCCTACCGATCCTCCACTTGAGCTGCCTGCCTAGCTATCGGGACGTAGTTGTCTCCCTGCTCCAGCATCTTCCTCGCCTCCTCCTCCTTTCCCTCCTTCATCAACCGGATAAAGTCCGTGCCCCTCTTCAGCACGAGGAACGAGCAGTCCCCGAACCACCTGGCGTGCTCCATCCAGGGCAGGTCTCCCCGCGCCCAGTTCTTGAGCCCGCCGTCGCAGTAGAAGCATTGGACGTGATCGCCACGGCCTGAGTAGAAGAAGCCGGCCTCGGTGAGCTGCTGCGGGCGCTGGGCCATGGCGCGCGGCCACTCCTGGAAGGAGCGCAGGCGGGTCTCCGCGCTGGCAAAGTGCCGGTGGCGGGGGCCATTGTTGCTGGGGATGATGTTGGCTTCTGGCCCACTCATGGCCGCAGGTACTTTACCTGCCAGCTCTTATCTCTATTTCGCATTCTGCCTCGTTGTCATTATACTGATTATTAAAGAAAACAGCGCGTATTTCGTATCGTATCATCTTGGAAGAAAATGTAATGGGGCAAATTTAACTGCTAATGGAGACAATAAGACAAATGTTATATATTATTATTTTCATAATACAGGAATATTTTTACGATAAGTTTTGGATAAGTTAAAATTGATTTTTTTTCTTTATTTTTGAATTCACCTTAAGCCCTTTTTTGTGTAAAAGTACATCTATTGTGAGATCACATTATGGTACATCCAAGTCATCCATCGATATTATTAGATTATATAGTAGTTTCTTTCACTGACTTGCAGTTCTTACACTATGTGATATTAATTTACTGAATAGATTGCCTATTGTTTTTGTCCATTTGTGCCCAAGGTAACTTTTTGACATTTTCCACATGTACTGAAGACGTTTCATAGTTTTTGTAGTTGACCATGGACTCTGCAGCTTGTCCATGAGTTGACCTTCTTGATTGGTATCATTAGGAGACTACCACTATAGCAGATACCCTTTTGATTTGGACGGCCTTATACAGGATTAACTTTTACAAAGGATTCTATTGCCGCTTTGCACATCGGACAATCCCTGTGGGAAATGGCGCACTCAATACATGTTACCAGGTGACGACAAGGGAGAAACATGATGTTTGAATTCTGTCCGAGGCAGATTCGACATCTTCGCTGGGTCCGCAATGACTCGTGCTCCTGCCTAAGCTTTGACACCGTCTGTTGCGTTTGCTGCAGCCTCGCACTGACCTCGCTAGAGCTGAGGCTGCTGCCGAGTCCAGAATCATTGCGCTTTGAGGTTGACGGTCCTGCAACGGGAGGTGGCTGTTCCGGATCTCCCAGCATCGCCCTGGCTTCCTCTTCTTTCCCATCCTTGACAAGCTGAATGAAGTCTGTGCCCTTGTGAAAGATGAGGTATTGGCAATTTTCGAACCATCTAGCATGTTCCAGCCATGGAAGATCATTTCTTGCCCAATTTTTTAATCCTCCATCGCAATAAAAACAGGTCACTTGGTCTCCTCTGTTACTGTAAAAGAATCCTCCATGCGCAAGATCATTTGGACGTTGACTCATTGCTCTTGGCCACTTTTCGAATGAGATTTGCCTTGCTTGTAATGATGAAAAATGTCGATGTCTTGGCTCTCCGTTACCGTCCATTGCTTATTGAGCAGCAGCACTCCTCAGAAACTTTTCAGATAATTCTTCCTTTTTTAGACTTCAGATGCAGCATGCAGCTCTTCCGAAAATTCAGATCCAACTCTTTACAGCCTTTAAAAGATTAATCGACTGTTTCTCTAGCTGTTGGATCAAAGAAGGCCTTCTTGCAGATGCTTCTAAAGGAGTCCTCGGTAGTCCATTCCATCTTGGGCAAACATTTTGTTCTTTCCGTACTTATCCTAATGCTCCGATGAATTGATACTTCCATGAAATATATTATCTTCTTAAAATTAATAATAGGATACTTATTGGCAACGTTTCAGTTATTGGACGACGATGTGGAAAACTCAAATATGCACTGGTGCTTTTTTTGGAATATTGGATGAAGACGGACCATCCTTCAGAATTTAATTCCTTGTAGCTGATGCGGATTAGTCCAGACCGGAGGTAAGGAGATCCTCTTGGTCCAAAGTCAGCCTCGCGCGATTTTATAGGATCTTTGAGTAGAAGGTTAGTCGTTTCTGTAGATGCGACTTGATGCAACTGATATTATTTTGGGGAGTTACATGTTTATATATCCGATTATCTCCCGGCCATATCATATGAGTGACATATATTATATAATATATGCATCATAAAAAATAGCCTAGCCTTCATAAATACGATCGCACTTTCATGCAATATATCGCAATATTCTAAAGGAATTTATATTGTTTTCTGCAGGCACTTGACAAACTTTCTCTTAAGCAAGAAGTTTTAGTGAATAATTGTCTTGGGCACCTTAAATAATAGCTGCAGAAATATCCTTGAGTTATCTAATATTCCAATAACATCATGTGACATGTCTCCTAAATCCCGATATACTCGATGTTATAGATAATAGTTATTTTTCTTGTAGGCTAAGCCCGGCGAAGTCGTCCTCGTCCACGGCGCATCGGGCGCCGTCGGCACCGCCGCCGTCCAGATTGCGCGCGCCATGGGTACCACCGTGGTCGGCACTGCCGGAACCAAGGACGGCATGGACGTAGTATCCAAGTGCGGCGCGCACCACGTGTTCAACCACAACCACAAGCTGTACGAGAAGAAGATGGTGGAGCACATCGGGTCGCACTTTGATGTCATCATCGAGCACCTGGCCAACATCAATCTCGGCCATGACGTGCAGATGATCAAGGAAGGTGAGCTTGAACGCATATTTTAATTTATCTAGTCTTTTTAACTCCTTTCTGGGTATGGGCGTGTTCAGGGTGTGTTTGGACTCGAGTCATACATAAACACAGACCCAAGGACTGCGAGAGCCCGATTTATTCTCGAAAAACGGGAGTCACCCAAAATAGTTCCTTCACTTCCTTGCTATAGTATTCATGGGTGTGGTCATGATCGTGTAAGATATAAATGAAGCAATGTTATCAGGCTTCGTGAGAAGTGCGTTGAAACAAGATTTCGCATAAAAGGTAAAAAGTTAAGAGGGAACAAAATGGAATGGGTACTTTGTTATCTTTTTTAAAAGACTCGGCAATTTATAACAATAATAATAATATTGAGCAATAGTTCTATTGCATCCATACATGGAAAAAGCAAGGATCACATTAGGAAAAAGTATTCACTGCCAGCAAAATGATAGTTTTACTTTAGTCTAAATTAACATTTTGTGTTCAATAATTTTTTTTTTGCCAGTCTGTCCAAATTTTATACTTTGTATAAACAATTATATCATATATTTTTGCAACATATTTATTGAGACCAAGTGCTAAAGCTGAGACCCCCTCTAGGAATTCCTGTTATATGTAATGTTAGTCCTACGCTGTATAATAATTATTAAGTTATTTTAATAAATGATTAAAGGCTCATTCGGGAGGATTAACAAATATTTTCATTTCCTCTTTGAAGTATGAGAAACCTTCGGACCACGAACTACATTTGCCCCGCCATCTGTAAATGAGATCTTGCATTCTTAAACTAGAATTACTGCAATGTAACGAACCATATCAGGATATGCACCAACAGGAACTTTTTAACAATATTGTTTTCTCAGACGCACCATAACCGGATTTTTTTATTACAAAAAACCGCTTTTCTCTATTTCTTTTGGCCATGTAAAATGTCTAACAAAAATTGAAACTCTTCTTATTGTTGAGGCCTATTAAGTATATTTCTGCATTTTTAAGGGCCAACATTTTCTTGGTGCCGTTGGCCTAATATTGTACAGGGTGATCAATCTAAGGTGTGCATCAACTAAATGCTTATTGCTACAAACTGCAGCAAATTGGAAACAATCATTTTTAACAAAACTTTGAGCATATTAATGCCATTTTTGGTGGTGCTATTTATATTTTGATATTATAACCTAGAATGATCAACTGCTTCATGACAATCGTCTTTTTTCTTAATTTTTCTAGTCTCTGCTACTTCCTTAAACTGAAGTGAAGGCATTACATGTTTGAGACCCACAAATCAATTCTAATGCAACTTTTTTGGTGTTACATGCAAAATTGGGTCATTTAAAATGTTTAAGGGGTTGAATTTCCCTTTGGGGCATTGGTTTCAATGTGTCAACATGAGACTCAAGCAGGAAAAATTGAAACAAAAGTAGCTAATTTGCAAAATCTCCCATTTTGTAGGTGTTTGCTTATACCAGCCTGGAGTGGGCCAGATGATAATATTATCTAAATGTTACTTCTTTTTCAAAAAAAGGCACAAAATTTCCAGTAGATTTTTACTTCATAAACACACACACTATTCGTAACTCTAGCCATTGTTGAGATATGCTTGTTTACTTTTGCACACTTTATTTTGATCACCCTTTAGTTGCCTCAGCATAAAATACAAATACCTTAAAAATGGATATTTTGAGTCCATTCGTAAATTTTACCCTTATAAGCCTAAGAAGAAAATCTTTCTATTTTGTAAGAAGTTGGAGGCACCGGACACCGATCTCCTACAGAACATTTCTGCTCATTGATTATTTCTGCGTTTGTACAAAATGCTAAACAGGAAATGTACCTTAAGTGCCTATTCGCAATGTCCTCCCGAAATGTTTGAAGAAGTTTTTTTTTTTCGTGTTTTGCTTTTTAACGTGAGTTAGATCTTAAGAAGATTTCTTCCGCCTCTTTTGAGTTCAACGATAGTTTTAACGCACATATTTTGTCTCTTCCTTACCGTCTATTTCTCTTCAGGCGCCCGCATCATGGTGGTGGGCTGCCGCGGCGCCGTGAACATCAACCCCCGCTTCCTGATGCTGCCCGAGGCGTCCATCAAGGGCGTGGCGCTCGGCACCTCCACCGCCGCCGAGTACAAGGAGATGGGCGCGGCCATCGTGGGCGGCATCGAGGCTGGCTGGGTCACGCCAGTCATCAACAGGGAGTACGCGATGCATGAAGTGCAGCAGGTACGGAAAACAGAAATAATCTAACTACTATGAAGACCCTTCTGTACGTTGGCACTGACTCACTGAGCAATGATTTGACCCTTTTGATATCTTATTGTTTTTCCAGGTCCACTATGACATCATCCACTCGAAGGGAGCCAAGGGAAAGCTCGTCCTCAAGGTGGGAATGGAGTGAAATGAATTAAAGCGAAAAAGGCTTTGAACAAGTGATGAAATGTCAAGATGAATGGCGAAAAATGAGCGATTAAAATACCGCACTCATATTATATTAATGATACTGAAAGGAAAAGAGCTGTTGAAATAATTCCGCACACACATTAATGATAATTGAAAAAAAAACAACGAGGGCTTAATTATGAAATTCTCTAAGAGGCTGCTACTACATGAAGATGGAATCAGATTATCTATTAAATGTTTTCCCAAAGGAAAATACACAGAATATTCTTACTTTGTTAACTTTAGCGAGTAGCACTATTCGGACCAATCACATACTTTATTGGGGCCATCGAAGGGGCCGATTTCACGATTTTAATCACGCGAGACTTGAGCACGGTTTTGATTATATTTCTTCCACTCTTATAATAAACTAGGTACTTCCCATGAAGTTGGTAGCTTCATGGTACTTCCTTACTCATTAATAAGTTTAATCCAAGTCTTCAACTCAATTTTACTGTGGACTAATGTTAACCACGTTCTGTCGCCTACTGGGAGCAGCTTTTAATTATATTATAGACGCTGATAATGGGTAGTATTTTCTATATTTATTTAAGTTCTAGATGCGTATAGTTGCATCTTGGTGCAACAGGATCTACTCTTGTCCCAACGCTTGAATTCTGTTACAAGGACTAATAGCCGTACCCAGAATAGTTTATTCCGACCCACAGACTTGAGAGTTCACCAAGTCTATATTCAAAAACCGTTAATTATTGCGTAATATAGCAAGTAATAGTACTTATTAATTATATATGCTTTACATGACTGCTTTCTCTTGCTAATTGTTACGATACTTTTGTTTCTGTTCACGCAACCTTCTATAATATGTTTCATAGACCTGGTATGAAGAGATTAATTCGCACCTCGCTTCAGACAGCTAGTCTACTGAAGAGATTTTTGATATACATCAAGAATCTCTGGTCTACTGTAGTGACGTTTGCTCCCTTACTACTCTTAGTTATTGTGGTGTCCATCACATAGTCCGACAAGAAAGTCAAACTTAGGTCTACATAACTTATCTGCATTAGGCCTACAGAGTTTTGTGCATCTTTTCCTTAGTCCGACAGCCTTTTTAGACTTAGTCCGCAAATACTTACACTGTTGCATTAGATCTACATACAGAAAAAAAGCCTTAGACCTACACGTTTTAAGAAGTCTGCATTAGTCCGACACTGCATTTTATATGTACATTAGACCGCACAGTAATATTTGACATTAGGCCTACATGAGAAAATTGACATTAGACCGCAGCCCTCTTCTTTAATTAATTTTTGATACTGCAAAAACTATTACATCCCAGAATCATAAATGTAATTCATAAGTAATATTTAATTGAAACTTTGATTGCTTTTTTACACACATAATCTTATTATTGCTATTTCAGAAATAATCAAAAAATATAAAATTAATAGTATTAAATATAGACATGTTATTTTAATTGACAATAATATGCAGTCTAATGCATACATTGAATGTGCGGCCTAATGTTGATAAATATATTCATGTCGGACTAAGGTCAAGTTTGTTTGGTGCAGATTTTAAGAGTGCGGTCTAATGCATACATTGCATTGAATGTGCGGTCTAATGCATAAGTTGTGTGCGGACTAATGCCAATATATTAAACTCTGTCGGACTAAGGTCAAATTAACATGTCGGACTTCTGCAGTTTGACAAAATGGTGTAGGACTAAGGTCAAAGTCTTTAAAAGGTTGTAGGTCTACTGCAGGACAGTCACTTGCGGTCTAAAGCTTACTATACATGTCGGACTAGGTGTGGGCTACCGTTATTGTATACACCATTGAGGTACTACAATACTAGTATTATAGTACCTCAATGGTATACACTCAAATTTATGTGCGTTATTCCAAGTTGTCTGACAACTAACCTATCAGACGAATATAATCGGAACATGTAAAACAATAAGGATTTTTGACAAGATGAAAAGGTAGTAGCATTCCCGTACAACTAGAGAATTAAGTGGGCATTCCTGTTTGTAGATCTAAATTTTGATTCAAGTTTCTTGCATACTTTTTATAGCATCTTTTATGTACTTAATAATATAATTGTCCGTAAGACATTAAAGGAACTCTTTTGGGCTGCCAATGAATGTTAGTCCAAATAATGATGACTTCTCTTCCTCTCTTTTATCAATCAGGAATATAAACTTTTCTACGGGAAAGGAAACTACCCGACCAAACATATAAAAAGCTCTTGTTTGACAGCGTAATATTTTCCTCTCGTCGGGTTTCCATCTCATGTCCAATTGTTCGCACAAACAAAACGACTCCTTAAAGTCTCCTTTTATCATTCAATGGGATTCCTTTGACAATCCCCTCAATAAGCGTCCTGATCGTTATTCCAACTCAGATCGACCCAACATTGTCCCCTTTTGTCCCATTCCATGTATGTGTGTTGGAGGACTTTCGAATGCAGCGGGAGATTTTTCAATCACCGGCGCTATTCAAAAGACTTTCTTTTTTCTTTCTCAAGTGTCCAAAGTGTGAAAATTGGCCAGTTGCCGATCGCACTTCCAAAAACGTGACTAAAATGACAATAAAAAGAGAGAAAAGAATTGGAGCTCATTTTCTACTTCTTATTTTTCCCTTTGGTGATAATCTTGCTCGGTTTCCATTATTTTTAATTGTGTTTTGGCTTTTTTTTGCACGTTATTCTTTTTCATTCTTGCCACCTAATCGGATTGTCTCACTAAAGACTCTTTAGAGCAGGGCTGCCATATAATCTGAGGAATAATGAGTTCAAGTTCTAGAATAGAGCACCTGCCTATTCAATATTGGAACAATCTGGCAACCCTGATTCTAGTCCACTTTTTCACCCGACTTGAGACGTTTATTACAGTTATTTCCCTCTCTTCAGGAAACAGTGGTTTTAACTGGAAAAAATGAGACCAGATTACTTGGCTAATAATTTTGCTTGTCATCACTAAACGAGCTGCTATTTAACTTTAAACTAGATGGTATGACTATTCAGTCTCATGTCGGTACAATATACACAAATATAGTCCCATCTTAACCACCCTGTATGCATTTCTATTCTCTCCATTCTCTTCAGTTTTTATGAGGGCTCCCCTTAGTCAGAGTGGGAGAAGGAACGAGTGTTATCTCTGGCCGACAGCGAGAATACGAAGAAGAGGCAAAAAGAACATAAACATTAAATCAGTTTGTAAAAATGTTTTCAATTTCCTTTGCGCCATTCGGAAAAAGAGGGACGTTCACAATGAGGTAATCTCTCCTTCAGTGCTAACACAGATAGAGAAGGAGGAGGAACAAAAATGGGGAAGAAGTGTAAATGGAGGAAAAAGAGCTTGGAATGACTTCATCTCTTTGAAGAATATGATGACTGGCCTTATTTCATTTTTACAGTCACTGCAGTGGACTGGAAAACGTATTGTTGATTATATATTTCATATGCATTTAAATATTAAATGTCTTCCTCAACTGAGTTATATTCAGGACATGAGCCTTCTGGCAGCGGACTCTTCTCTTGTCTCCATTCTCTCTCTCTTTCTCTTTCTTCCCGACTGTTTCTGTTCTCTTTTCTTTTTATCCCTTGCTGCTGCTGCTGCTTCCCTTGAGAGAGAGCGTGACAAAGCTTCCCCGCTCCAGGGCATCCAGACCACAAAAGAGAAGGAGAAGGAAAAGAAGGAGCGATAGCAACGACGACGATGCTCCTATAAACACCTCAATGAGGTCGCCGCCATAGAAAAAACGACTTTAGTCAAACACTGGCGGTGGCCATTCTGATGCTTTGACAAAACTGTTTACCACTTAGCCAGTGCACACGTTATATATGAAGAGAGGAGGAGAATATGGCTCAATGGCTTTCTCTCTCCTCTTTTCTCTGATAACAAAAAGAGGCTTCTTTGAAATCACTCGCCCCGGGGCAGCATTGCCCATAAAAACACTCAATGGAGGAGAAGGAGGCGAGATTTATACGCGCTCGGGATGGAACTGTCACAGAAGCAAAAAGTGAAACAATATGGGGATTATTTAAGACTTTTTAGATGAAGAAGAACTTTACCTACAGCTGCAAACATCTTGTACTTTATTGTTCACCAAGCATCATATAAAGCCGTGGTGGACAATAAAAGATCAAACGAATTTTATGACAATCAATAATGGGACTATAATTTTTTGTTGTTCCCGCTTGTTGCTACTGTTGTATGAACAGCAGAGTGTACACTTGAATCGTTTATTATTACCACTAATTAACCTCTTTTCGGCACTACATAGAAGTCAACTATTTTTACGACCTGCTGCACAAGAATAATAATGCCTATTCAACGTAGCAATCAATAAACAAGAAAATAACAATAGCCTTAACATTCTTGAACAAGTAAAAAATGTACGAATAATTGCAAAGTGTTTACTCATCATCTGTTGTGCATTGTTAAAGACAATTTGAGTCAAGACAATGTAATGCTTTGTGTCAATTTTAATCGTGTTTGCAGACAGATTTGTTGGAGGGAAAGGAGTCGTCTTCTTAGGCAAGGCTACTATGGCACAGTCGAACAATACATGATTTGCACAAGTTATTCGTTAAAGACGTGCAAGTGGAGCCTTTAAAGAACACGTAATTAGAAGACTGCTTTATATGCTCAAACTGTAATCCCTGCAAATATTGACTGTGTGTTCGCGAAAAATCTGAAGTCAATCAATTGGCCACTAACGACATTCGAACACAATGTACACGGAGGTCTTAAATCACGTTAATTCGCATGACCAGGAGCAGTTAAAAGTGCATCATTGGCTTCGTTATTAATCGTCGTATAATCGTTTTCATGGGAACGAAAGGAAGAAGAAAAGGCCAACAAAAGATTAGGAGGAAACTGCTCTAATCCGACCGGCGACGCGGCTTTTCTTGAACCGACCTTTTTGAATGATTCTTTTTCACACCTCATTCTTCTGTCGTAAATTATGAATGGCAGTGAATTAGCACCTCCTACAGTTCAATGCCTCTCATGATGATTACAATTGACAAAATGTGCTAAGACGATTTGGAAACACAGCTGAGAGATTTTTGGGCACAATGATACCCTTGCATTTGTTTATCTTTGCCACAGGCAGGATCTCCTATTGAGTGTTTCGATTAGATTGATGCTTATTGTTTTCCTTTCTCTCACCAAGACCTCACAAAAAGGAGCCATTCTTCGTCTTCTTCTCCTCTTTACCCTAAAGGCCAAAGAAATGGCAATGAAAAGAGAGGGAAAAGCAATTATATTGTTGTGCAAACACCTAATGGCGACAGCGATAGAGCGCAGACAAAAAGACCAATTGTATTATTTTCCGAGAGGGGAAAAGATGATAAATATATCAAAGAGGATTATATTTGGCATTTAATGCACTGTACAACTAAACAGTTCTTTAGTCAAAGAGTTGTTCCACTCTCCACAATATTTTATTTACATTCAAAAGTTGTCTTGCCTCCCATCGATAACACACAATTATTACATTGCTTTTTTGTCCTCCTCGTTTCTACTCCAGATGCTATGAATGATTTCCTTTTGTTTGAGCAAGTCTATATTTCTCCTATAAATGGAGTTGCTGCTATTGTTACACTTGTATTTGAAAGGCTGTAGGAGAATAGGTGTCAAACACAGAAGCAAAGATAAACAGACTCAACTTTTTTAACAAAAAGCTCTTCACTGTGACAATAGATAAAAAGAAAGAAAGTTATTATGATTATATTTTCAGCGGAGGAGCACTTACATGAAAGAGTGTTTTTGTTCAAATATCCCTTTTATATGTAAAAGTCACATCTTTCCATTCTTATCTCCGTTCTTCTCCCCTTTCAATAGCCGCCAAATCGGTAACAATAGTCGAAAATCATCTCATCACACGGTTCAAATAAAAGGAGCAAATTTGAGCAGCCTTTTCTCTCGTATTCATGGATAGCTGGTGCATAACACAAAGTTTGCGCACTTGTGGTGTTATCCTTGCCTAGATAGTAACTTATTCAAATAACTTGCAGCCTTCAATGTGCAGTTAGAACAACGTTACTCTCGTCACGTGGCCTTTTGTTCGACTCTATTGTGTTGGCATAAAGCGAGGAAAAGGCCATGGAACCTTTTTCATGGTATGGTCAGAGTTAGGGGGAGATTAGAGAGCATAGAATCGTCCACAGGTCAAACAAAGACGAGGACGACAAATGACTGAGTTCGTGACTTTTGCTGTTCCGGCTAATTGGGCTCTTTGTGTTTGTGTGTGGACAATGTTACACATTGAGACAAAAGGATCGATTTTATCTGCAATATAGTATGGAACTATTTTAAGAGTGAATTACACGCATCTTGCCAAAGATAAACACTCCAAGAGATGATGTTATGGTCAACAAGCGGTCAAAGTTCCTCCTCTGTTGTTTCAGCTCCTTCTCTGAAATTGGATTAACCCTCTTTGAACCAACTTTGACATTTGGTCAAGGAGCTCGTTCTCGGCGATGAAAACAACACAAACCGGAGAAGAAGAAGAGTCGTCTCTTTGAGTGCGCATGGATAATCCACTCTCAGGAATGTGTAAAATTCTCCTTCACAGATCTTTCAATCATTCATTGGACACGATTAGAGTTGTTTCACATGAGTTGTTCATGCATGTAAGAGTCCTTCCTTCTCTTGGCGCTGCGGGAGGCGGACTTTGGGGACGAGCGGCTCGTGTTTTAAAGAGCCGAGAAGAATCGGGACAAAAGAGCTTGTTTTACAACACACAGGAGAAAGGAAAGGGATAAATATTGAATATAAGTTGCAATTCAATGCTGTACTATTCATATTATCACATCAAGAAAATCATTTCTCCATTTGTCGAAATTTCCAATATTCTTATAAAATGTAAACGAGACATGTTGATACCCCCAATAACATTTACCCAAGGCCTTTTCCATGCATACAGAGGATCTTTCTCCGCCTGATTCACCACGGGCGTGCTGCATATTCCCCATCATCATCTGAACCATTTAAAGCGAGCGGGAATTAAAAGTTCTTTGGCACCAGGAAGCCTAATTTATTATTCCTCTGTCTGTCAGTTTCGTCAAAATTGTTTGGAGTGATTGCTTTTGACGGCTCGCTGTCATGACTCCTGCTGCTAACACTATTTAACGTGGAATTCAAGCAGATTTAAAGGGACAAAATGGGTGAGATTCAAGCTTTAAAGTTGTATTATTAGTTATATTAATCTATATGCAGTAACAGTAAATAAGAACACAACAATTAGTGATATGGAGTTATATGAGTCAGTCTTGTTTATACGAGTACGTTGGCCGAGTCCCGCCGCCGCTCAGGCAGTTTGGAGGCTGCCTGAGTCGGCTGGAATGATGGCGCGGCAGTCGCAGGAGATGACGCAGCCGCGGCCGCAGCAGCCGCAGCTGAGCTCAGATACTGACTGGTGAAGTGAGCTAATGCGGCGGGGTAAGGATGGGTCATAGACGGCGGTAGCAACCCTGAAACATGTTCTCGTAACTTTTATACTTCTCACTTTAGAGATTATCATCATCTTACCAGCAGCGATGTAGCTCGATATGAGCCCCGGTGACGTGTAGCAATTAGCGTAGAGTGGAGGGAGGTCTGACATTGGAGCTGTGGGCGCAACCGCAACGGACTCAGTCACCTTCTTCTCAACCGGTCCCTTTATCGGTTGCAACGGCGGAGGACTCGTCGTCGAGTCTGGGTGCGACGTCGGAGACTCCCTTCTCACCTTTGAGTCCTCTGGACTCACCAGTGCATCAATAGAGTGATGCACTTTTTGCGTGGCCGGCAGCGGGGGTGGTGACGCCGTACTCAGCACTGGTGACGGGCTGCGGTCACTGGCATCGTCTATTTCACTGATATTCTCCTCCTCTTCTGGAGCACTGTCCCTGTGCGGTGGCGTCAGGGGCTTGCCCAGTGTGGGGAACATCATGTGCTGAGACTGTCGGAGTTGCATCTGCTGCTGCTGAGCGTGCATGGCCGCCGCCTGGGCAAAGTGTGGGAAGAGGGATCGCGCGAATGCTGACGAGGGATCGAAGCCGGGTGGGAAGAAATGGAGTGGGAGGCCGGGGTGTGGTGTGGTAGAGGAGGAGGTGGGGAATTTTGGGGT
>LR141120.1:0-13560 GCA_900659605.1 Tisbe holothuriae | reverse complement strand
TCTATTTATAATGCTAGTGCTTGAATAATTTCCAAAACAACAGAAGCATTTCAATATAACTTAAATAGGAGGTATATTATACACGATACTTTAATTGGTCAATATTCTGTAAAATAACAACATTAATTTTGTACTCCTCATTTTGTTTTTGTTCTAGACATTTAATGAAAGTATGGGTAAAAAAATGTGTTGACAATATGAAGTGGTCAGGGAATTAAACTTCCAAATTGTCTTCCCTCTATATACGAGAAAAGTGTTTGCTCCTGGTTGAGAGTGAACGCACCACTCTGACTAGCAATAACCAATGCATGCCATGTATAATAACTATCAGTATCATTTTTTGCTTAAGTAGTTCACAACTAATTTAGGAATGTATACGAAGGAGGGAGAGTGACACAAGTATTCCAACCCCAAATAGGGTGAGCAAAATGAATGCGCAAAAGTACAGGCATAGACATGCATATAGCGCATAGCTTAGTTTCCTCTATAGATATATAAAGGTTACTAGCATAGCCCTGGTATGGTTAGGAATATAATTTTGTTCTGAAGCAAAGTAGGCTAGGCCGGCTGGAAACTTTGGGCCCGGATCATTGCAAGTTAATTCAATGCAAGTTAAGTACGCCTGCAGACTGAATAGCAACATTTTGCGCAGACCTGATCCTTAAATTTAGTTATAAAACTCTCATCCTTAACATAAGAAAACACTACTGTAATTTTGTTCTTCGGATACAAAGTAAATTTTTAAGTAATTAAAAGAGGACAAAACTATTGTGGTTTCAAACTGTTTTGTTTCTTACTTTTACAGAATACGTCATGTTCTGTGATAAATAATTATGCGGCAAACATGAACCTGGTATAATTTTCATTACTTCGTGGCGGAAAATGAACTCACTATTAATACTACTGAGAAGTAACAATTGTGAAGCAAAGTTTGATTTGTGCACTGGATCGATATGAGATTATTCATAAACGAGTAAACAAGAAGCATTTTTGGGAGTTTATTATTCGGCAGTGATATATTCTGTTCATATGCAACTTACTGAAATAACTCCAATTGATCCGGCAGAATGTCTAATAATTTTCTTATAAACAGTAAATTTCCGTCTCATTTCACAGCAAGCGAAGGAGTTCCAATATTTGAATTAAAGTTATCCCTTAAAAAATTAAAAGTAGCGGAATTCCAGCTTTAAATTACACTATAAGATTTCTTATCACTCTTTAGGAGCAGTCCAAACTATCTTAAAACATCACTTCACTCGATAAACAGCAATAAATAAATGCTTAGTTTTTGTACTCAAAATCAGTAGCGCCTCTGTCTCTTGCCCCCATTTCTCCTCCGAGTGAGCTCATCCTCAAAGATGAAGGTGACCCCATCCTCCGTGACATAATCCTCGTCCTCCAGGATGTCCTCCAAAGGCACCTTGGGCCGGAGACTGCCCTCCCGATGGACATCTTCCAGATGCTCCACCAGGTCATCACTGTTGTCAAGGTACTGCCGACACTCTGGGCAGCTGAGGCTCTTCCGCGTCCGGCGGAAGTTGGACCCGCTCGAGCTGACTGTGGACGAGCATGTGGAACCGGTGTAACTGCTCCGGCGGCTGCTTGCCGCGCTGCCGTTGTTCACTATGCTCACCCGTCGAAGCGGCACGATAACCGGCTTACGCTTCGGCGGCTCAGGTGTGGCTGTGACTGTTGCAAACGACGCATCCCCGTTGTTGTTCTTGAACTCCTCCGACTCGGCAAACATCTGCTGGCACTCTTTACTGTGTCGACGGTGAGATCGGGCCGTGCCAGGGTTGCCGGTCCGGAAGCCGCAGAACTGGCACCGGTACGGCTGCAGGTCTAGATGGTCTGCGCTGAGATGTGCGGACACCCGCTCAGTGTCCCGCAGCCGCTCTGTGCAGCCTGGGAACGGGCAATTGACACCGGTGGTGCCAGCCTTTGGCACTCCGATGATTGCGTGGTACTTTGAGATGTATCTGGTGTGTGAGATTCTTGGTCCGGCGTTGTAGATTGGGATGATGAAGGGTTCGGTGCGGGAGGAGAAGGTCTCGTCGGAGGGCGCCTCGATGGGGCGGCGGGACTGGAGTTCGCTCTTGATTACCTCGGACTGGAAAAGAAAAGAAACTTAGCTTAGTCTACAGTTGGTCATAGCATTGGCCACTGCATACATCTCGTAATAGCTCTCTGGTGTGCGAGTAGAGAAATAATGATGTACAGCAACATTGTTTGTGATTTAAATAAAACCTAAAGGCCCCTCCAAAAAAACACAGAACCATGCACCAAATATAAACTCCAAAACCATTGAAATCAAACATCAATACGTCCATATGCTTAGCAATGTATACATGTATATACAAAGTCATACCTTTTCTAACTTGTCGACCTTCCTAAATTTTAACTTTAATGCGGTACTTTCTCTTTTGAGGTGCTTTTGGAGTTTTGAACGTCTTCTAATTCGAAGAAACGACGAATATTCAATACAATAAGCGACGAACTAATTATATATCTTACCTGCTGGAATGACACCCTCTTGTTGAACCTCTTTGGCGACATCATGTTGAGCTTCCTCCTCTGCTTGAGCATCACAGCCTCCCTGCTCGGGCTACTCTTCAGAGCGGAGCCGTTCATCAGCTTGGGCGGGGTCTTGTTGAGCAACGCGCCGTCCTCGAACCACCTGCCATTCTTAGGGTTGATCTTGAGCGCCAGATTGTGCACATCCGTCGCGTGCAACTCCAGCTCGGACGGCGCGTAGAACGCCTCTGGGCAACGGGTGCACCGGTACGGCTGAACGTTCAGATGGAATAGGTTGAGGTGGCCGAAGGCGGAGTCCAGCTGTGTGGTCACCTCATCACATTCAGGGTACGGACACGGGAACCGGTGCGTGCGACCGTCAATCGCGAGGAGCTCTCTGTGATACACGGAGTTGCCCTCTTCGTCGTCCTCATCCTCATCTTCAGCCAGCTCTTCCTTGCTAGCAGCCGTGGGCCCACCTCCGTTCGAGTGCTCCATGACGTAGTCAAAGTCCTGCCTCTCCTGCAGGTCAAAGATCATCTCCTGCTGGTAGCCCTCCTTGAAGGAGCTGTTGTAGCCGCATCCGCTGCTCATGGCGTGCAATGCGGCGTCCTCTTCCGACAAGAAGCAGTCTCCACAGAGGGAGCACGCCCACCGCTCATGGTCAGGGTCGGAGTGGCACGCGCCGCTCCCGTTCATCGCCCCGTTGGTCGGCTCTGGGTCCTTGAGGTTGACATCCGTCATGGGGATGTCCTCATAGCCGAGCAGTCTGTTGGTCTCCTGCGTGATGAGCGGCTTGAACTCCTTGTGGAGAATGTCCGGGTGCTTGAACATGGCGTGCATCTGGATGGCGGCCAGGGAGTTCCAGAGCAGGTTGGGGCAGTGCGGGCAGGCGAAGGAGATCATGGTGGTGGTGGTGAAGGGGTCCGGGAGGGGAGCGGACCAAGGGAACGGGTCGGTGAACCACTTGGGCAAGGGAACGACGCTCACTGGATCGGTCTTGGTTGTCGTCGTGTCTGGATCCTGCCACCAGTCCGGGGAGGGTGCACTGAGGGTCGTAAACGTGGTCATGATTATTGCTAATGTCACTTATTCACTAAAATAACTATACACTAATAACAGATTATATCAGCATTACTTCGCAGACACAGAATAAAATAAAATGTAATTTAATGTATGAACTTTAAGGACTGACGCATGACGCGCTTATCTGGTTAGCCCCAGCTGGCGTCCTTCGATGACTGAGCCGACGCAATATTATTATGGATAGCCACTGTGGGCTGTAATAAGGTTCCATCGTGAGTTCAGATTCAGTTAAAAACTTAAAAACATTAAAAGTATCATATCTAAAGGTACATTTTAGGTAAACGAAACGACCTATCTACAAGCCACCCAAGACCACAGAAGAATATACAGTAGTGCTTACAGCATTATAAGTACTTACAACATTTCAAGTTTTAAAGTGTTACTGTTACTACAGTAGAATACTTTGTGCATTCGAGGACCATTAATATTTAAAAAAAAAGAATGTCTGAATAAATAAAATAAAAAACCACAATATTTGATCCCAGTCTACATTCTACAGCCCAGTCTCACCTGAGTTGGATAACACAGCTGACCCAGCAGCACTCTTCTTCAACTTCCCTTCTGCCTTGCTTGGCACTTGAGTTCTCACAAGGACTTGGCCCAGTACTTATATGACTTCATAAAAGTCTCCAGTTGGCATCCAATCCCTACTTTGCTTTCTGTGCTTCCTTTAAACTTTGCATTCCTTTTTCTTTCTTTCCCCGCCCACTGTGGCAAGGCTGAGCCTGAGCGTTGCTAGCTGCCTGCTGCTGCCGAAGCTGAGCTGAGCCCGCCGAGTGCGACTTTGTTGTGAACGCGAGAGGGAGAAAAACAAGGTAGCAGAGAAGTGGGACTCTGGCGGGAAGAGGTCCGTGGAGATTTTAGTTTTATGAGCCAACAAAGCAAAAAGAGGAAAGCGCAATACAGAGAAAGAGAATCACCCAACCTTGACAAAAAATGACGCGAGACCATTGAAATAGGACAACTGCAATTTACTTAAACCTCCTTGCGCGAGACTGATTCAGGTTTGCACCAGAGATTAATGAATACGTACTAATTTACGATTTTATAGTAGTAAACATGTTTACTACTCGTATTATATACTCGTAATATAACTTTAGTTGGTACTGCATGGTCTGTTTTTTTTTCCTTCTTTGTCTGGCCTTCATTTTATGGCACCGTCATCCGTCTGCTGTTACTGCTACTTTATAAGATATGGATGGATGCATAGATATATAGGGTTATTCTCTATTTCTATGGATGGATGCAATTTACAGATTTGTTTTGATATTCCCCACTGTGATCCAGAGCAATACCTCACTGTAAAAAATATATCCAAAAATCTAAAAATAGGACCTTATGCAGAATTTCTCCTCTTTTCAATGGTGTTTTGCACTAAATAATAAGTGTAGAGCCAAAGCTGTAATTGTTTAAAATGTTAGTATATACAGCATTTATTAAGTAAATGCAGAACAAAAATCCTCCTGTAAAAGCCAATAAAAGGCACAAAATAAGTAATTCATGGTTATATATCATACACCTGACTATCATTTACTCACATAAACACAATATCTTGAACTTTAAAGGGTTTTTGAATATTTCAGTTTTTCCCCTTATCGCCACCCTGCTGCATTTTACTTAGTAAAAGTAGCATGTAACCTTACATTTGGCTAAATATCTCCTTTGGCTCTACGGTTATGAATTAACCCAATACACCATTGGAAAGAGGAGAAAATTCTGCATTAGACCCCGCTTTTGGATTTTAGGATATATTTTTTTTACAGTTAGACGTGCCCCTGGAGCATAGTGCCGGATATGGAGTTTGCTACGCTGCCTTTTGTTTCGCTACGTACCTAATCTATAAATGGGCAAGGCTATCAAAAATAATATTTATTTCGTACCATGATTGTAGAGGTCAAAATTGGGAGTCGAGAAAATTATTGAATGCAAGGAATTTTAGGATTGAAACATGCCAACGGCAAAAAGATGTATGGTAGAAGAACGAAACGGTTCAAACCTTAACATTTTATGGTGCAAGAAAATCAACCAGTAGGCACATTATCCTTAAATATAAACGTCGCAGAATGAATCAGAACTAGTAAAATGCGTTTTTTTTTCTCAAACTCTTCGCTATATTTTGACGAGTAGTTTGGGTTCCCAAAGTGCACACAAGCACTGCAATCATCTCTCGACGAAAGCTTCTTAATCGAAGAGACCGAATCCCATGTCGTCATCCTCCTCTTCCTCGGACTCCTCCTTCTTGGCCGCAGCCGCGGCAGGGGCCGCAGCAGACGACGCAGCCGCGGGCGCGGCAGCGGCGAACTTGCTCGGGTCAGCCAGATACTCCTTGAGCAGCTCAGCCTCCTTGAACGTGATGTCCGTGGCCGCAGCGATGGCCATGCACTTCTTCATGCCGTTGATGATGGAGTGGGGCGCCGAGGCCATGTTGGGCATGCCGATCTTGAGCGAGATCGCGGCCACGTTGGCCACACCGGCGCTGAATCGCTGCTTCAGGTCAGCGTCCGTAATGTCCAGAATCTTGGGGTCGAAGATGGTTCCAGAGTCGTAGACCTGCTGCACCACCAGCCCGTACGTGAACGGGGAGATGTTGAGCATGTTGAGGAGCGTGGCCTCAGACATGCCGACGCGATCACCCTCCTTGATCAGGTCCACGTTCTGCACGATCTCAATGGTTCCCTTCTGGATCTTGGTGGGGATGTTGAGCGCCTGGAAGAATGAGGTCTTCTCGGGGCCGAGCCCCGTGTTCTGGGCGGGCACGACGACGTTGAGGGGCGCGAGGGCACCAGCCCTGGCCGGGGCGCGGACCTTGTTGTTGAGGATCAGGTCCCGGATGGTCACGAGCTCCTCGTGGGTGAAGACGAATCCCACGTTTCCCCTGATGTGCGGCAGGATCTTCTCCAGGTTGGGGTTGGTCTCGATGTGGCCGCGGATTGCCTTCCTCATCATTGTGTTCTTTCCCATGAGCACGACGGCGCGGCCGCGGAGGGCGATGCGGATCTGCTGCATCTGCTTGGAACCCACATTGTCCACGCCCACCTGGAATAGGAACAAGGTTAGTAACGGTCTAATTTAGGTCTATTTTAGGTCAATTTTGACATTTGACAACGTACAAGTATTAAAATTTAGTCGATATGGTCGTTATATTGTTATATTTTGACAGATTCCAATTAAAAACAAAGGTCTTGACTGGGCTAAATGAGGTAATTTTGACGTTTTTGCCTTGTTTCATGCATTTTAGCGGCATTTTTTAGTGATCGTTTTATAAATTTGAACTTACTAGGAAGCACTTTGGGTACTCGTCAAAGAGCTGAACGAGCTTGAGGAAGTAGTTTGCCTTCCAGGTGGCCTTGTCCTCCCTCACCATCGTGGTAGTTAAGGGATTCGGTTAAGAGAATTTAAGGAATCGGGCCCGAAGGTCTAAAAGAGTTGTTTTCTCGTTGCGAGCAAAGAGGAAAAGGAAGCCGAGTTGATTACACGGGAAGGGGAGAAGCCATGGGAAAAAGAAAGTCCTCCGAAATCAATAGTTGAAGTATTAATAGCTGTATTGAGAAAGACTAAAGTTCATAGTTAAGTATTGTGACAAACCATTGTGAAATGTAAGTAAAATTAAAGCATTTAGCTTTCTATAAGGTATTGTACAATATCCCATGGCCGGCCACTGTACGACTCCCTTTACGCCGAGCCCATGATGAAATCAAGATGCGTCAAGATTGTATCAAATAATGGGTTCTTTAAATACAATTATACCGTAATTATGAAGGTTTAATTACTGTTACAAAGTGTACGATTAAATTTAGGGTTTATATGATGCGTGCAATACTCTTCAAAAACCCAAAGTATGGAATTTAAGATCATTTCCTCCAACAAAAATATTGCACCATCGACGGCTTTCGGTAGCCAGCAATCAATACCGATACGTCATGAATGATTTTTAACCCTCTTTTAACCCATTAAACAACATTGTCATTCAAAAGTTAGTTCAGATATTTTATCAAGCTCTTATACATCTTTAATTGAAGACCTTAAAAGTCCATCAAAGGTCGGTCTGAGAGCCGAAAACGGTCTTTTCCCGATCCCACGTGTTACATATTGTTGTCTTTTCCGCCCTGGTTGGCCAGCCCAACCAGCCCGTTCCCAGAGCAGCCCGAGCCACGAGCGCACCTTTGTTTTGCAACACGCGGTGGAAAATCAAACGCACGCTGTCGAAACATCACGCTCGCTCACTTTCCCGGGGAACCCCAACCGAACCACACGTACCACAAGGACCCCATTACTAGCCACACCATGTCTCCCACCAAGACCAAGACCGCCTCCACCTCGGAGGAGCCCTCGATGAACTCTTTGGTGTACGACTACCTCAAGACCAACGTGGGCGGCAAGATCGCCAAGCTGTTCACTGCCAAGGTGGACGACGCCAAGGAACTGCCGCCCGGATCGCCAACCATCAAGGACATCGTGGCAAACTACAACAAGCGGAAGGCCATCGACCTGGACGAGTCTGTCGGATCCAAGAAGGCCAAGAAGGCCAAGAAGGAGGAGAGCAGCTCGGAGGAGGAGTCGGATTCGGACGAGGAGAGCTCCGAGGAGGAGACCAAGGCCGCGGCTGCCAAGAAGAAGGCCATGGAGGTGGACGAGGAGGAGGACGACTCGTCAGACTCGGACGAGGAAGAGGAGCCAGCAAAGGCCAAGAAGGCCACGCCCGCTAAGAAGGCTGCTGCCAAGGAGAGCTCAAGCGAGGAGGATTCTGACTCTGATGAGGAGGAGGAAGAAGAGAAGAAGCCCAAGGCCAAGGCTGCCACACCTGCAAAGAAGGCCGCTGCCAAGAAGGACGAGAGTTCCAGCGAGGAGTCGAGCGATGACGAGGAAGAGGAAGCAAAGCCGGCAAAGAAGGCCACGCCTGCAAAGGCCACGCCGAAGAAGGCTGCAGAGAGCTCTGATAAGGACAGCTCTGATAGCGATGACGAGGAGGAGAAGAAGCCAAAGGCCGTGGCCAAGAAGGCTGCCAAGGAGGAGTCTGATAGCGATGATAGCAGCGACGATGAGGAGGAGGAGAAGAAGCCAAAGGCTAAGAAGGAGAGTAGCGAAGACGAGGAGAGCAGCGATGATGATGACGAGGAGGAGAAGCCCAAGAAGGCTGAGGAGAAGAAGGAAGAGGAGAGCATGGAAGTGGAAGAGGAGGATAACAGCTTCCAGGTGAAGAGCAACCGAGGCAGGGACTTCCAGAGCCCAGCTCGCGGCCGTGGCCGTGGAGGACAGCAGCAGCGCGGAGGCCGCGGCGGCAACCAGCGTCAGTCCTGGGGTGGCAACGACGACGGCGGCGCGCCCTCAAAGTGCTTCAAGTGCGGCGAGGAGGGCCATTTCTCCCGCGAGTGCCCCCAGGGCGGTGGAGACAAGTGCTTCAACTGCCAGGGCGAGGGTCACATCTCCAGGGACTGCCCCGAGCCGAGGAAGGGCATGAAGTGCTACAACTGCCAGGGTGATGGCCACATGAGCAGGGACTGCCCCGAGGGCGGCGGACCCCGTAAGATGACCTGCTACAACTGCAATGAGGACGGCCACATGAGCAGGGAGTGTCCCCAGGGCGGGCGTGGTGGTGGACGCGGCGGCGGTGGACGTGGGCGTGGAGGGCCCCGCGGAGGGCGTGGTGGACCCCGTGGTGGTGGCCGTGGAACGCCCCGCGGAGGGCGTGGTGGTGGCATGAGGATTGATAGCGCGTCCGCTGGCACTGGCGCCAACAAGAAGATGTCCTTCGATTAGAAGACTTTATTTCGTACGTGTGGATGAATGATGATGAAAAATGGATGAATGTACAAAGCAAATGTTATTTTTATAGAGATCCCTCTACACATCAATGTTAGATTCCCCTCTTCAATGTACCTCAAAAAGAACTTCATTTCCCCCGAACAGAAATCCGAATTCACACAATATTGAAATTAATCTACGGAGAAGAATAACTTTTGGTTGTTGTATCAGATCTAGATATCTTATCATCGTCATGAGTATTGTTATACATGCAGTTGGCTATTCTTGAATAAAATAAGATTTGTACAAAATAATATCAGCTTTTCTAGTTTCATTTTAGACCTTAAATATCGTCTCGTGATCAGTTCTTTGCACTATTACATTAATATATGTTCTTTATTACGGAAATATCACGGGATTTCCATTGATGTATTTTACTATTTTATGGACATTCACATATCTTTAATATAGCGTTTACATTCAGACTTGTATTCTGCCGGGCGCTTTGGTGCTACCAAATGTGATTTACTGCTTCTTGCTTTAAAGTAAATTAAATTACTATTACAGTAGTTGTAGATACTAGTGTTTGAAGTGCTGACTAGTAGATACGAGTGATATGTTTGTGGCCATTCAGGCTTGTATACAATTTTAAGGTCAATTTATATTAAAAAAATATATATGAGTGACTCGGTTAAAGCAGTTTAATTTTGCTTCTTTGGCATAGATATAGAGGGTAACCCTCTATATCTATGTTCTTTGGCCTCCAGCAAGAAATTATCTCTGCGGACACCGAATCCTTTGTTCTAACACTCTTCAAATTTACGACTTTTAGAATTCAAATTAGGTGAGAAACGAGATGCGTTTGATCTGTTTCATTCTCGTTTAAAGACCTTGCTAGGACATTTTATTAACTGTATTTATCATTCTGCGTATTCCTTGCTTTATAAATGGTGCTATATTGTGAAAATATGTGTTCGAAATTCCTTCAGTCCAAAAAAATCGTCATTGTCACTTTTTCTGTCTTTTAAGAAAAGGTCACTAACGTGGGTTATTTTATCTAAAGTCGCTAACGTATAACAAATAACAATGATGATTACTTAATTACTATTACCGTAGAAATAATAAGTAGATTGTAATCCGTTTCTCTTAGGAAAAATTGATCAAATAATTAAATGATATTTATGTATGAAAATTAATTAGGTGTCTTGAAAATATACAGTTAATTATCTGCAAAATCTCGCAAATTACTGACGCATTACTATTGTCCATTCACAAAATTACCCTGATCTAATTACTTTGTCGAATGCTACTACATTTCCCTCTTCACAAAAGGTAACTAATGATTTTGAATAATGAGCGGTAGGCATCAGCCACTATTACGTCTTAGCAGCAGGCCCATTAGAGACTTCTTATTTTGTTTGGCCTTTGCTTTTTCTTCCTCTGCTAGAAAATCGCTCAGCAGACACGGACGCTTCTCATAACTTCGACAAGTCTAACCTGAAACTTCCAGGACACAGTGGTGTCTGGATGGGTCACATTGGACCTAATTACTAAATTACATTTGGAAACTATAAATTACAAATTACTTTTCTGAGAAATTGTAACAAATTACAAATAACTGGTAATTTTTACTAAATAAAGATTACTGTCAAATTCGCTTGAAATTACATTTTGTAAGGGAAATTCCTTAAATTACATTTCAAATGTAATTTCTAGTAATGCTTTCATTGGACCTAATTACTCACTTACTTTATACAAAATATGGAGAAGATCATACATTTCAAAATTCATATTAAATTATACCATTGTGTCTATGCATTTATTCCGATGTGTACCCACTGTCCTTGCCATTTCAAGGACTCTCAGCAGCAGCAGCAGCTAGCAGTTAGACTCTTAGACGATGCTGTTGAGAGACATTTCGATACTTAACTCCCATGCAGTAAGCTAAGGCCATTTTCTGCAGCACAGACGGGTGGCCTTTTGTTTTTGCTTCACAAAAGTCACTTTTGTTTACTTCTCAAAAAATGAGTTTTATCGTGTTTCTCAGTATCACATTTGACAAGTAATTTATCTATTTAGTTCAAGAAAACGTAATTTAACTAATTTGACAAACTTGAAAGAAATTTCAGTCTAGGTGTATAATTATTTTCAGAAGATATTAACTTTTAATACACCAAAATGGGCATTTTAAAGTAATTTTGTTATGCCTGTCTGTTTCCCTCTCTGTTGGTGGCCAGTAGGAGACGTTTCCGATGCAAGCAAAAACAGGTTGAAATGTAATACATTTCCGCGTTTGTCTTGTGAAATGTCATTCTTTCCTAGCAAAATCATTTCAAGAACATTGCGAGGTATTACATTTTTGCAGTGGCCTTGCTCTAAATTAACGTTGGATCATATGGGTTTTCTTTGTGTAACTTTTACTGGCCTTCAACTAAAGTCACTCTAGGTAAAGTCTTGCGACCACTGCGGATTTGCAATTGGCCCTTGAAACCTCCCTTAAGGGAAGCTGAGGCAAGAGTTCCAACAAGACTGCTGTCTGCAGGGACTGACTCAGTCTCAAGCCATTCAGTCTTAAATTGGAACTCTTGGCTCAGCTCCATTACAGCGAGGTTTCGTGCCAATTTTTGACGTTCCGCAACGATCGCAGATCTTTACGTAGTTTGTAGATATTTACCTTCAACAATATGCGTGCACTAGCATTCATTGCAGAAGCTTAGTGTTGATCTGACAAAGGGACAAGAATGATCATAAAGAACAGAGAATGGGATTTTGCAAAAGAGAATAAGATCAAAAGAAAGGAGGATGCAGTTTTGCAACTGGGTACGATTTATGCAATATGTGCGACTTACGTAATAGAGTCAAATACATAACCAAGGGTTACTGCTTTATATTCAAGGAAAGCTAGAATTTATACCAATTTTTCTAGCTTTTCATAGTTCAAGTAATAGTTGTAAATAGTGAGTGTACCTTGTGTTTAACTATTTCAGAATAATTAAGGCCATAAAACGTAAATCTTCCCTGCTGCATTTCCTTAATTTCCCGCCACATACGTCTCCTAAAAACAGACACGCGTCACAATCGAGCTGTTTTTGCAACGGATTCGTTTTTCTCTCTCATGTCGACTGTCCAAATGATAAGAGTTCTCGAGCCAAAATTGAAACAATTCCAAAGAGCCAATGAAGACTTTTAGCAAATGATTATGCTCCGTTCTAATACTATAAAAGTACTTGTGAGGTAACATACTCTTTTGAATACTTATTTCAAGGGTTAGAACAATAAGATTTGTCAGCTTTTGTTCTTATCATTTGGACAGCCGATGTGTCCGCCGTGATGTCGTGGACGCCCAGGTGAAAAAAGTCCTCCATCTTGGAAAGAGAAGAGAACTTGAGGAATGAGGAAAAAGACTGAAGAAACACAGTGGAATTATTTTAGAAATTAAAATTTAATATGAAATACTGTAACTTAGGAATGACCGATTCGGAAGTATGCAACTATTTGATGTGAGTCCCGAATTTACGTGACACAGTGGGATCTTTATGGAATTGTTTATAAACTAATTTAACATATGAATGCTCTCACAGTAGTTTTAAAGACTATTTTAGTATCCTTCATGTTGAATTATAATAAAATTGACTCTGAGACCACTGTGATGTCCCGCAGTATTAATTTTCTTTCATGTTTCACGGAGAAAGTTGTCAATTCCAGCCGAATTCTTTTTGCTACATTATCGCCGCTAAACACTCACAATTAACGACGCAAGCGCGTTCACTCGCGCAACAAGCACCCGTTTTTATTCCACGAATTAATCTTATCGTCGGAACATCGTCGTTAAAAACTAAGAGTACAAATTCCTACCGCTGGACAGTTTGAGGCGTGTCGGAACATTAATTATCATACGTAATGCATAACATGGTCGTTTTCAACATTATTTAATTTTTGTTATCTATGAGGTATGTGTTACAAGACCTGTCTATACTCCACCGACTCTCTCTTTCGTCACAGGCTGGCAATATTTTCCCTGTTAGCTGTCATGATGGCGTACCTCAGTCATTGCTAATTCCATCACACTAGTGACTAGTAGGGGACTTGAGGAGGAAGAGAGAGAGAGAGAGAGAGAGAGAGAGAGTGACAGTATAAGAACATGAAAGTTTTTGAGAAGCAGAGTAATGTAGTGTATAATAATAATTCTGAAGATATTTTATTATTTATTAATATATA
>LR141119.1:0-13580 GCA_900659605.1 Tisbe holothuriae | reverse complement strand
GGAGGTGTGGCCGGCAAGAGGGATATTATATGGTATAATGAATAGCGCAGCGAGTTGAATAACTGGACTTGTAAGAGTAGTTGTATATTTTTAACTCTGACGTAAGGACTAGCTACGGATCAATAACAATTTTTTTTTGCAAAAGTTTATCATTTTATTCAAATGATTAGTAGAATGGTTGCAGAGGGACCTAGTAGCTTAATAAACATTACCTTTAATAATCATATAGGATAAATACGCTTTAAAGTTGCTATTATGTTACTTTCGTTACATTTATTACTTATTCCAATTCACTTAAATTAATGCACAGGTAATTTTACTTTTGCAATAAATAGAAAATAGAAAAATAATATACCCTGCTATGCTAGTGCATCTCTTCTCTTATATCCATCTCTTCTATCGCTACATGGAAGAGATGGATAGAAGAGATGGATAGAAGAGAAGAGATGCAGTAACATACGAGCCTACAAGATGAGGAGAGACGAGGCACAGCCTGTCAGTATAGTATCACATATGCATATCAACTGGTTACCCAAAAGCACCCACTGTTACTTGAGACAAATGGCTCGTATGTTACTACATCTCTTCTCTATCTCTTCTATATTATTTGAGACAAATAACTCGTATGTTACTACATCTCTTCTCTACCTCTTCTATCCATCTCTTCTATGTCGCGATAGAAGAGAGGGATGGAAGAGAAGAGATGCACTAGCATAGCGGGAATGTTAGCTACAGGGTGTTTTAATAGGTGTTATTGTAGTGGCTCAAAAATGTCTTTAAAGCAAAACTAGTTTGAAAAGGAAAGAATATCTTAAGAGATCATTATTAGACCAGGATGATTTTGAACAAGCATCTCAACTTGCGTATTTTTGAAAGGCTAGCAAATATTTTATGAAAAGGATTTCTCTACTGATTAAATAGCACATAAAAAATTAAATACATTTGATGGAATCTCTCAGGTCTTTGTTTAATGCTGTGACGGGAGAAAATATATAAGGAGAAGGGAATTACTGAAGCAATACGGGCGGGGTTGACTTAAGATACTTTCAAAAATTACTACTAATCCTTGGAAAGTAATAACCCAAAGGCCAAAATGCGCGGAAACTATGTGCTATAGACTCGGAAGTAAAGTATTTGAGGCAGAATAGAAATTTCAATGAATATGTTCTTCCTTGCAGGTTGTTCCTCATCTGCAATTACGATCTGCATAGGGTCGAGCAGGCCATGAAGGAGGACGCCCTCGCTCCCCTCGTCCACCCGTTGCCCTTCCGGCAGCAGAGCCTCGGCCTGCTCGTGGCACGGATCAAGGAGGCGAAGGCAAGTGACGTTCTTGAAAACTTCCTCAACTGATTTGTCACTTGTGGTATTTTTGGGGTAAATTGGCAACCCTCCATACCGGCAATTTCACTAATGACAAATTTGAGCATTGGGTTCCCTTTTTGGAATTTCTGATTGCCTTTTTTTCTGGCTTTATTTGAATTCAAATGGCTCTCTTTGATCTAGAATGTTTTTTTCTAGGTTAAAACATCTGCCAGAAATATCTCGTATGCTAGTGGATCTCTTCTCACCCACCCATCTCTTCTATTGCCTACATTTAATTAATAAAAGGCTGCTATGTTACTGCACCTCTTCTATCTACCTCTTCTATCTACCTCTTCCATGCAGCAATAGAAAATATGGATAGAAGAGAAGAGGTGCACTAGCATATCAGGGTAAGATGATGGATGGAAGTGGAGAGATGCGCTAGCATACACGCAAATGTGGCTGCTATGCTAGTAACCTCTTCTACCTCTTCCATCTCTTCCTTTCAGTAGAAGAGATAGAAGAGGTTACTAGCATAGCAGCCTGTATTTCAGTGCAGGAGAGCTTTCTTCACCTCTTGAATACTTGCAAAGATATTGTAACGCAGAATTGTCCTAATTACTTTTCAAAAGTAATTAACCTCTATGCTCAATACTTCTTTTCTTGCTTCAACGCAGGGTTACCGAATCCTTGGCCTTTGGCCATAAAATATCAGAATTTATTGCTGTCTAGAGTCTAGACAAGATTGGACTTTTTGGCTTGTGTAGTAAATTTGGATTTCTAGCCAAAACACTGGAAAAGTTATGTAGTAACTGGCTGAAATTGTGAATCGCTCCAGAACCATCTGGCAACCCTGTTTCAATGCTAATTTAATTTCAGACGATTTACGGGTGGCCGTTTGACGTCCAGACCCCCCGCCGCACCAGCCTCCACCAGACGCCATTCACTGACGACGAGATCACGCGCATCTTCCGCAGTATTGCCGCCGTGGTGGCCGAGGAGGGAAACAAGTAGGGAACAATAATTATCCCTGCATGCAAACCACCCCTGTGCTCAGAATCGTCATAAGCAAAGGCGGGGAAATGGGAAAATTGAAAAAGACTCTTCCACGGGGTAACCTTAGTATTATATAGGCCTTGCCTGCATGCTATGCAAGCATTGGGAAGAATTACATTTGAAAAGTAATTCTTAAAAGATTCGTGGTGTAATTCTATGTTATTGTAATTCTTAGAATTACGTAATTCTTGCTTTTGGGAACAAATGTAATTGTATTTCTTGTAAAAGAAATGTAATTTCCCAATGCTTGATGCTATGCTAGTGCATTTCATCTCGTCTATCCATTCCTGAGAAGAGGGATAAATATGGAATGGAACCTCTTAGCAAGACGACAGCCGGTCACTCAAAATCCAGCAGAAAGATGTTGATTTTGCTTTTACGCCAGGTCTTCAGCAAACTCTTTCTGCTGGATTTTGGGTGACCATCTGTTGTCTTGCTAAGAGCTTTCATTCCATATCTATCCCTTTTCTCAGATATCTTCTATTGCTACTTGGAAGAGATGGATAGAAGAGGTAGAGATGAGATGCAGTAACATACGAGCCTATGTCTAAGGGTTACTAGATGGAAATGCATACATAGGTCAGGCAAATGTCAATTATGAAACAAGTTTAATACTTTAAGACCTTATTTTCTGCACAATATTGAGTATTATTGACGTTATTGGCCCAAATTTTCGGGTTTGGAAAGTTTAGCTTGTGTAGTAAATTTGAATTTCTGGCCGTAAAATGGAAAGACTTATGTAGTAACTGACAGAATATGAAATATTTTTATAGCCGAATCGGTCCAGAAGCGATCTGGCAACCCTGTGAACGATTATATATATTATCAAATCGTTTTGGAAATTAAACGAATGTGTTCTAGATATGAACAGGTAACAAGAGACTATATTTATTTGGTCACAGAATGACAAAATATTTTCGAGGAATATTAGTATAGGAAATGCATGAAATTCGTGACTAAAGTGGAAGAAAAGCAGAATCCATTTTCAAAAAAGGGGGTTCTCATTATTATTTTCAAAAATCTTTTCAATGAGCCAGAGACACATGTCATAAAGATTCTCCATACCAATTTATGGTTTTCTATATTGCATGGTGTGGGCTTGGGAACAGCTCCCAAGTTACTACTGCCACTGTAGTGAAACATAGTAAGCTATACCTTGATAGGGAATGACATTTTTGAACTTTTTATGCTGTGAAGTGCATGATTAAGTTTAGAACATAATGAATTAAAGGACTTTTACTAAGAATCAATGCGGAGTAAATATTTATTAGCAACATTTTGCTCTCAGACATACTGATCGAAAAACGAAAATTAGCATTTTGGTCATTCCCGATCGAGGTACACCTTACTACAGTGCCAGTAGGGAAATGCTGAATAAAACATAGGCGTCGCTACCAGGTTGAATCCTTTTTTTAAGTCCATATTTGGCCTTTCTACTTCCTTTAGAAGCCCTTCGGAGCAATTACCTAAAAAAGGGTTGGATCAAAAATCAATGTAGTGAGCAAAATTCTGCTACTTGTTGTTGGATCAATTTTTAACCTTATTTAGTGTTTGGCTCATTTCCAAAAAAAAGTTTGATAGTATTAATGTGTCCTCATCTGCTTTCAGCAACGGATCCAAGATGACGCGCCTGCGAAACAAGGTCAAGCTCATGTACCCGGAGGACAACAACGGCACCGGCGTCCGGGACCCCTTACCTCTTAAGTGCAGGCAAGACGACAAGGCATTTTGTGTAACGCTGCTGCCTCTTTTGAGGCGTACTGCAGTACCACAAGGGACGCTCAACAACGTGCTTGTTGGACTGAGGCAGAGCAATTGTGACATTCACAAATGGCGCCATCAGGCTTTACTTCATTTTTGCTGGGGCCAAGTTTCTTATAGGTCATGCGCATTTCAGTAGGCCTGAAGCATTTTCCAAATTAGGACCAACTATACGTCAAGAGCTGCAAGGCTAGCAGAACGGGACTCAAACCCGAACTTCTAGATCTACTACCCGAACTGTAAAATGTGAACCCGCACATCTCCAGAATGTTCGCATTTATGCGTTGTGACCAATGGCGAGATTGGACAGCATGTCCACGGCAAATGTGGCTTGACCGCTTCCTCACTTGCGATGCGGGGATAATAAATTTTGCTCATTGATCCTCTTATTTGTGAAGGGGCAGGAGAGGAGGAATACTTTAGAAAAAGCTACTAAAAATCTATGTAATGTACTAGCACAGTCCAGAAATAGCACAGACTGCATTTTTCACCAGATTTGCACTTAACTGGAATTGCACAGAACAAACATCCCCTGGAATTGCACAGAACCAAAATTGCACAGAAGTCAATGCCTAACATACTAGCACATATTTAACATTAATTTGTCTAACCTAACAGGATCTCTTGCCCTAGCCCTGCAGGAGCCCTTGCCCTTTGGGACTCCTAAGCTACTCCTAAGGGATGCCCTAGCCCTGCGGGAGCTCCTAAGGTACGGTCTGTGCAATTCCTATTCTGTACAATTCTGGAGTTGAGCAAGTCTGTACAATTCTTAATATGTGCAATTCCAGCAAAAACCTTTGTCTGTGCAATTCCTGGGCTGTGCTAGAACGCATCACCTAAAAATCTACCTGTTATAGGGGAATTTCCTACCGTTCTGGAAATATTCCCCTTCTCCCTGCTGGACGGGTGTCCAAATATGAGTATCGATACTAATCTCCGTCTGTGCTCTACTTTACTTGCACAATATGCCTGCCCTTAGGCTTGTACTTGAACAAGGCAATTAGTCTGTGGCATTTTGAGATATATTTCTTGAGGAGTACTTAAATGCCGATCGAGTTAAAAAAAATTAAACAGCCGAAACCTCAGCCGGAAAGGGTTAGGTCAGTCCAAAGCCAAATATTACAGAATTATTTACTGTCCGGCCAAATCGGTTGTCCAAATAATAAGAATTCTCTAGCCAAAATAATAACTCTTCAGAAGAGCAAACAAAGACTTAACAATTATTTTATGCTCTTTGCTGATACTATAAACGTGTATAAATGGCGTTCTAACTCTTTATATGATTAGCACGAACAGATTTGGCACATCTTTCTGGTTCTTATCATTTGGACAGCTGAAATGTGGAAAGTTGCCTTGTGTAGTAAATTTTTATATTTGGCTGAAAAATGGAAATGCTAATCTTGTAACGGGCCGAATTCAATTTTTCTGGCCGAATCACTCCTGAACTTTTAAACTGTTTAATATTACTTTTGATTAACGTTTGCATTCATTTTTTAGGCTCATTGTCATCTTCCTGACCCGCCAGGAGAGGTTCGACGAGCTGGGAATTGACGCAGACGTCCTCGAGTCGTTCTTTTTTAACTAATAAACAATGTGCGTGAATAAAAATAAAAATTCTTGCTTATGCTTAAAAAAATGTAATATGAAGTGCATATGTTTGATTTTATACTTGCCGTCTTGTTAAACAGAGTGCTTCAACCTTGCATAACCTACTCATGTTTAGTTAAGGTATATTTTACCACATTTTGAGGTATGTATAAGAAAATCGAGATTCAGAGGAAGTTTTCTAGATGGGAACAGTCATTATTATTTTGAATTCCTTTAATATTTCCCTTATGCGGGGAAAACGAAAGATTGGATTTTTAATGTTGTTTTATTATCATTTTTAATGCTTCATTCTTGACACTGACCAGTTTTATTCTCAATGTAATGTTTTCAATGTTTTATTTCTCACTGTTTAGCAACCAGTTTCCTTGTAATTAATCACATGAAAAAATGTGTATTCATTACAGTACAGTTCTCTTTTATGATTGAAACATAGGACATTGTTTATTGTTAAATCGGCGCCGGTGATGAAGCTGGCGTTGCCGCCGCACACTTTCTTGGCGCCACAGGTGACACCGGGGCTGACGTCGAGCATTTGCTTGGTGCTTGGGATGCCGGCGTGTAGTTGCTTGGTATTAATGAGTTATTAATGAGTTTAGTAGGTCTGATGCTGATGAGTATCAAGTTCTAACTGATGCTCTAAGAGCTTGTATTTCGTAACAATGATTAGTGTACAATCGTCGGTTGATGAACCGACGAGATATCAATACTTGGCGCCTCAGCTGACGCCATGCACTTGCTTGGCGCCGTGGATGGTGCTGGTAGGGCAGGACGGCGGTTGATCCAAGTCCTCTATGATCCAATCCGGTATTAGGAACGTAGTTAAGTAGCTTTTACTTAGGCTTATGCAGAGGCTTCAAGCAGGGTGTCCCCACAGTTCGATCTGGCGCTGGCATCAGAGGAATCCGATGTCCTCGTGATTGGACAAGGTGATGTTACTGGTCGAACAGCGTTACACGTAGATCACAATAAGTGGCCTTACTTTGACCTTAAAGGCCAATTACATTTGATTTAAATTTCTACACGGTGTTTCATAATCCGTTCTCATTAATCATGTGAATATCATTTGATTTCTTGTAATGGTTGCCTTGTGAAGAAAAGAAGAAAGTCGGGATTTTAAAAAAATTCAATGAACGTATTCCACTGTGCGTATTAAAGATGTGCGAGTTCTCGGATCCGGATTATTCTCGACTGTCCAAATGATAAGAGAAAATGTAACTCTTTAGTACAGGCAACGGATCCCTTTAACATGCTCTGTACTGAAACGATAAAAAGTGCATAAGTGGTAAGGAATTCTTTATTATTTCAAACTATCCATAGAATTAGAACACATATTAGGCACCTTTTGCTTCTGATCATTTGGACGGTCGAGCAGGTTGGATCCGACGTTGCCCGGATCTCAACCGTGTACTCGCTTGCCCCTGTCCCGGGGCTCAGTCAACGAGGGCTACGCTCAAACTACTGTATTCTTCTCTGTCCATTCACAATTCGATCCATCTTGTCGTTGATTGCCTTGATGCGCCCCGGGATCTGCGCACAATTGTTCAAGCAATACAAAATTACTTTCATTTTTGATAAAATTACAATTACTTTGCTTGAAATATGTAACTCGTAACTTTTTAAAATTTCATCCAAAAACTCATTACAATTACATTTTTATGTTGTGGTAATTATATTTCCGAGTGCTGAGAATTACAAATTACAATTATTTTAGCCAGGAAAATGTAATGAATTACAATTACATTTTTCAGTAATTACTAGTAATGCCTGCACTTGTTGCAGTTCATATCTGATATGCGTGGACACACGGACAGGATATGGTTTGGCAATGGGTAAAATGGCAGTGTGCGAGTGGCATTTGTAGAACGGCGGCTCTTGTCCATGAGCATCTTTGACGTCTCAATCCTGCTCTATGGCAGACCTTTCTAGAGCAAAGTGGTCGGTGAGGCAGCTGTGCACATCGGTTCCCAATATACCAAAACAAGCCATAAATGTAAAGAAATTGGTGGTATAGGTCAAATAGCAGCAGCTAATACTGGCCAACATACGAAACAAATATAGTAGAAAAAAACTATTTTAGTACATAAAAGGCCATTTAAAAAAAGTATGCTTCTGCAGGACATTTTTATATATGTTTTTCAACTTGCTTCTGCTAACCAAATATTCTATTCTTGTGCAAGGTCAGTCACAATGAATAATAGGACCAAAAATGCAATAAAGCAAAATAATATATTCCCCTCGCTGTGCAGAGTTGAAATCGGGCTTCCTAGATCGGCTGTCCAAATGATAAGAGTTATCTGACCAAAATTGTAACTCTTCCAAAGAGACCACAAAGACTTTTAACTCAAGTGTATGCTTCGTAAAGATACTATAAACATACATAAGAGGTAAAGGACTCTTTCAAATTTTCAAATCCTTATTTCAATCTCTTTATATAGAATTAGAAAAAAAACAGCGTTGGAACCTTTTGTTTCTTATCATATGGACAGCCGAGATATTGTTAATAAGGTTTGCGATATATTTGTTTTGGACGTCACCATTTTTAGATGTCTCTAGGAGTCGAGCTAGTCCTGGAACTGAGTCTACACATGGACAAGCTTAAGAGACTGGTCTACAGCAATGTCAACTCTGCTCAGTTCTCAGCTGAGCCGTTTAAGACTTTAAGCTGAGAGTTTCTTGGTAAACTTGGCTGCAGACTCAGTTCCAGGACTTGCTCAACCCCTAGCTCCATCTAATGGGTCAAAGTGTCAAAACAAAGATATTACATACTTTATTAGAGGAATGACTTTTCTTCCTCTGGGATTGATCCTAGTTGTCGAATCTTCTACTGGACTGGATCGCAGGACTGGTGTCCAAATGATAAGAAGCATAAGGTGCCAAATCAGTTTGTTAACTTTGCTTTAATTAATTAAACAGCCTGATGAAATCATTTGAACGAATCCTTTACCTCTTATGTACAAGCAATACTAAATTACTTTTATTTTGGAAAAATTACAAGTACAATTACTTTGGTCAAAAAATGTAATTCGTTACATTTCTTCATTACATTTGAAATGTCTGAAAATTGGATTACAATTACATATTTTAATAGTAGTAATTGTAATTTCCAGGTAACTGAATTACAAATTATAATTACAGGAGCTTATAAAATGTAACAAATTACAATTACTTTTTCCTAAAAACCTAAAATTACAGTAATTTCGTTACTTTCAAAAATTACTAGTAATGCTTGCTTATGTACTTGTATAGCATCAGTAAAGAGTAATACCATACATTTAAAAAAGTATTCATTGACTCACCTCATCCAGGTCCGGAAGAAGTTAGAGTAGATGATGATGAATAATTGAATATGGCCTTAAAAGGTGTCTGGGCTAGAGAACTTTTCTCATTTGGACAGCTAACGTGGGCTTGTAGGTGATGATGGCGCTCATGTTGAGGAATGGGTATGAGGTCATGAGATACTCGACTGTCCAAATGATAAGAAGCAAAAGGTGGCAAGAATGTTAATTCTAATTCTATGAATAGCTTGATATAAGCTTTCAAAAGAGTCCTTTACCACTTATGGATTTTGATGGTATCAGTACAGAGCATGAAACATGTGTTAAAAGCCGAGACTGTGGTTTTCCCAAAAACATCCTGGCAAAGTTGATCTTTTCCCATCTCGTCACAAATCCATGAGCATTAATGGCCTCAGCACTGGCGACGCTGTTGAAGACGGTGCACATGTTGCCGCTGTCGCTTCTGGAGGGCTGGATTATGTTTTTATGCCTTTGGTGCGGTGAACAAGGAACACAAGAATCCGCTGGACACGGATCTAATGACAGTATTATGAATATTTTTTTACGAGAATAAGAGGTAGTTTACAAGTTTACAATCATAGTACTCGAAAAAGAGTCGCGTAAAGAGTAACGGAACAAGTTTCCGATGAGATAATCCCAGTCACCAAAATCAACGTTTTTAAATAATTTTAGACTTTTTTTTTAGTTCATAGCCCTGTCCAACTGTTAACCTTTCTTTATTGCACAGCATTAATTTAAGTGCCAAACTCCCGTACATATTTACTCCTTGTAGTACAGCTCTGGCTTAACCCCCGAATTCGGCTTGTATAGCCCTTTCGCCACAAACTTCCTCAAGTCGCCGTGGCGGCCGCAGATGTCCAACCCGTTAAAGTACTTCATATTGTTGTTAATGTCACTGTACAGATAGTCGCCTCGCGTCAGATCCGTGTAGATGCGAAAGCATGCGTTGCAGCGGCGCGAGAGATGTGACTCATGCTTGGCCTTGTACAGTCGCCACCTCCTCTCCTCCTGCAGGTACTGACGAACGATTTCCAGCTTGTGCCTGAAATGCAATAAAGTAAGCTAAACTGAGATTTTATAGATAAGCAGCTGTCCAAATGATAAGAAACAAAAGTGGCAAAATCTGTTTGTTCTAATTCTATAAAGAGCTTGAACTCAAAAGAACCGGTACCTCCTTAAGGACTTGTTCATATCTTATAATCATATGCCCGAGCAAACATGCGTCGGCTCAACATAATTGTATTATGCTTGAAATGGATATGATAAAATTAATATAGTTACGATTTGATTCTTAAACATAGAGCACCTGCTCAGTCGGTAACATGGTATATGTACAAAGCTAGTATAAGTACCTAATAAAGATATATATATATATATATAAGCATAAAACATACATATACAATAATAGTCTTCCTTGGCTCTAGTTTCAATTTTGTCTAAACACCTCTCATCATTTGGACAGCCGAAATATGATTTCTCACCAGAACTTATACTGCGGCTCCTTTCCCTTCTCAGCCCTGTCCATGATGAAGCTCCTCCAGGCGTGGCAGACAGAGAAGCTCGGCGGCGGCTTGTAGAACCCGGTCACGCACTCCAGCTTGAGCATGGTGTTGACGCAGAGAGCCCAGCTCGCCATGACCTCGGGCGTCGGGAGATCGTAGCCTTGCTTCCTGTGTTGGTCTTCCTCATATTTCATGTACCTATTATGAGAAGAGAGACTTTGCATCAGTAAAAATTATTGTCCCTTCAAATGCAATAGAAGCCACTGCTGGGATTGCCAGTAGCTTACCACCTGTTAAAATTGGTGTGGCAGCTTTTAGGAGAACGATTGAAAAATCCCAAGTTCATGGTCCGGCCGGGGAATCAACCAACCCCCCTTGCATGCTAACCATTTCGCCACGAGCTTGCGCTCTTCGAATTACTTATTCTCAAGCATTGGGAAATTACATTATTTTACAAGAATTACAATTGTTTTTAAAAACGTTTAAGAATTACGTAATTCTAGGAGTTATAATAACATAGAATTGCACCTGAATTACGTCAAGAATTACATCTTGCACAACAATATTTAGAATTACTTTTCAATTCAACTGTAATTCTTCCCAATGTTGCATATTCTGTTACCTCTCGAGCCTCCCTGGAATCTCCTCCCATGCTCTGTCCGCGTGCACATAATCCAGAATGCGGTCGACGACCAGCGGCATGGAGTACACCTGCGTGAAGAACACCACGGGGTCGAGATGGTTGAGCTCAGGCTCGGCCTCGGGGGTGGCTTCAGTACGCGATTTAGACCTTGTCTGCGGACCCTCGTCCACCGGACCTGCCTCAGGCAGGTCTTCGTCGTCGTCGTCATCCAGTGCCTCAGGCGGAAGGAATGGGAGCTCAGGCGCGCCCATGTCTGGCACGGCGGGCATGACGATGTTCAGCACGTCCATGACTGACATGGTCCGCTGGCTTCCAGTGAGCCAGGCGCACAGCTTGTCGCCGTAAAAGTGCAGGATGTTGATGCCCTTGCCGCGGTGGCGGCTCTTGAACATGTCCTCGCTTGAGCGGGCGGCTGTGCCCACGGCGATGGGCGCGCGGTTGTTGCTCTGGTAGATGCACAGTGGATCACCCTGCAAAGTGTAAAAAATGATCCCTTAGATTCAAGGTATTTAAAGGAGCAAAAGTCAGCAGTCTAAATGATAAGCAGCAAAAGGTGCCAAATCTGTTGCTTGTTCTGAGCTTGAATTAAGCATTTGTTAGAGTCCTGTACCTCTTATACTCGTATTTGTTTATAGTGTCAGTATAGAGCATAAAACATACGCTAAAAGGCTTTGTTGGATCTTCCAAAGAGTAACACATTTTACTTGAGAACTCTTATCATTTGGACAGCTGAAGTCTTGTGTGCAAGGGGGCTCGGGTTTGATTCCTGGCCTCGGTGGATGGATTTTTCAATTGTTGTCCAAAAACCTGCCACATTTAGTGGCTACTGGCAAACCCAGCAGACAGCCTTCTTGGGATTGCCCTTGCGGCATGATATTGCAACGAACCTGAAAAGGTAGTGTTCTAAAATTTAAAAAGTCTTGCATTGCAAATAATTAGAAAAAGTATAAATTTGCTTTCAATAAAGGCTCAAATCTGCTGACACCTAGGCAAGACTTTGTTTGGCAGAGCAAGGAAGGAGTCGATTCGGTATTGCAGTTAAGCCTTGAAAAAAGCATATCAGCTGCCCAAATGATAAGAGTTCTCTAGCTGAAACTTGTAACTCTTCAGAAGAACCAACAAATACTTTTCAACATACGTTTTGCATTTGTGCTCTGAACTGATACTATAAAAGTACATAAAGAGGCTAGGACTCCTTTGAATGCTTAATTCAAGCCATTTATGGAAATAGAACTCAACTAACACATTTGGTACAGTGTGCTTCGTATCATTTGCACAGTCGATTTTGGCATAATGGAAACACACAAAGGTAGCCGGGATCTCAAGTCGCTCGTCCCTGCGGCCCAGGAGGTCGCGGGTTTGAATCCCCCTTGCGGCACTTGAGCTTTCATGGCGTGTCTGGTGAATGAACCAAAAGGCTGGGTAACACCAGGGATGATCCAGCAAACTTAAAAAAAAATTGAAACACACCTTGCAAATGGTTCCACCGTGGTAGGCGTTCACCCCCAGCTTTCGATCCACCAGCATTCCCGGCAGCATGACGTGGGCGCCGGATTGCAACATTGCCAGCTGACTTGGCCTCACCGGGAACCCCGGCAGCATCTCTGGATGCTTCCACAACGTGTAGACCGTGGGGAAGATGAGTTTTGCCTCGTCCAACTCAAACAAGAGCGGGGTCGTGTTGTCCTCGTAGATTGTCACGGCCACACGGCCAAATGTCCGGATCTTTGTCCTGTGAATCTGATTCGCCTCTCCGGGCGGGATGAGCGCGTTGGCGGCGTCCTCGGACAGCGTCGGGAACTTGAGCCTCAGCTCGTCCTTCTCAGACTCACTCAGACCACGTCGAATGCCCCCCGATGTGGGCTTGAGGAAGAGCGGTCTGCTGGGGAGGCTCGGGTTGTCTTTGGACGCCATGGTGCTCGAGGGCGTGGCAGTCGGAGGCACAAGTGGCAACTGTGAATTGTGATCACGCTGATTAACGCAACTTTACGGACTGGAGAAGAGAGGAAAACCGATGTACATCGTTTTCTCAGCACTGAGTTTTGTCTGAACAGTAATGACTCAGGGCTGAGCACCAATGTACTCGTACAATCTATTTGTCGCTGAGTCGCTCATAGTTACATTTCTATTATTAGTGTTCATAACAGTTACTCGTGTTATGCGTTTTGAAGTAGAGTTGCTTTAAAGTTCTTAAATTTATATACGAATAGGCATGTATCAACAGACGTTAACAAACATTATGGTTCTCCATTGGGGATAAAATCGCGAAAAAATAACCATAAATCACTTAAAAACCCGTGTTCTCATTTAAAACTTTGTATATTTCGTTCCTCATTTTGTCACCTTAATTTTCATCTGTACAAGCTCCAATACTTCCATTTCTCACAAGCAGTATTTAAAGTGATATGGGGT
>LR138117.1:45466-66981 GCA_900659605.1 Tisbe holothuriae | reverse complement strand
TCTAGCTACTTAGCCAAAGTTTCTGGTGACTCATTTTAGTGCTAATTTACCTGACCCAACCTAACCTGACAGTGTCAAATGTAATGTAGTTTAATCTTGATTACCCTAGCCCTGCGGGTGCCCTAGCCCCGCGGGGCACCTACCCTAGTCATAGTGTTATCTCCTAGCCCTGCGGGGCACCTGTAAGGACCATACTATCCTTCTTATAAGCCCTAAGTGACCTAACCCTGCGGGGGACCTAATTTAGCCATTTTTATGTGCTTTGCTTCTTTTATGTACATTCACAGTGGTTTTTATGCTATATTCAATGAAGAATACAGTTAAATATTGATATTATCCAGTAGATAGAGGGCATTTTTAAAGGTAGGTGAAATAAAAATTGCCAAATCTCTTTCTTTAAATTTTATTTGCCTCTAGGGACCACGAACTACATTCAAGCCCTTCTTCTTCTTCCAGATATCTGTTTGAGACGTTGCACCAAAATCTCTCTTGTAATTCCGAATGAGTATTACATTGTCTGGTTAGTATTCTAGTCTCGCTCCAATTGTTCCTGAATAGAATCAACATTATTAGTACTACTGTCCTCATCATTAGCCTTGTTAGAGCTTTGTCACGCATGCAATCGGAATACAGAGTCCAAATAGATGTGTTCAGCCCAAATCGTACTTCCTAAAGCCATAATGTAATAAAGAGGCTCATGCAGCAAACGGCAAAAACGAAATCCCAATACGCAATGTATCGTCATAAAACAAAGCTTAACGAAGACCTTCTTCGATCTCTTTCCCAGGCACCTTCTTTGCTTCTAGTCCTTCTACCATGCAGTCATACATAAACAGTGCTTTGGCCTTTCCGGCCTCTGGAGTAATAGCCCTTTTTCTTGTGCTCTGTTGTTGTTGTTCTGTTGTCAGTCGACACTGAATGATGTTCTGCTGTTGTCGACTGTGGAATGTTTTGCGCTCATCTTCTTCTGTGCAATGCATACACTACTGAGCTAGTGAGTGAAAGCAATAAACGTCGAGCTCTTGAGCTTGTCACAGGGGGAAAAGACGAGTACAAACAGACCCGGGGGTGAAAACATGCATATTGACCTTTAACTGATGTCAAGGTAAAACCAAACATTATCAAAGACTAAATTAATTTGAAAGACACTTCCATGGAGAGTAGAACTGAACATTTAACAGTTATTTTATATAAGTATTTCACACCCCGTGATATATGCCTCCAATTTTTCTTCCTCTGGCCTTCGGGGCCTCTCTTTCCTGTCAGCACCTTAGCAGCAAATCCAGAGCACGAGCATGGGATATTATAGATTTGTGTCAACACCATTGTAAAACAGGGTCGAATGACAATTGGGTGCGTAGACGGCCTCAAGAGGACGACTGAGGTTATTTAAAAAAATATTTTCTAGTGATCCCTTATTGTATATTTTTGGGCACTACCTTTTAGTTCATTCACTAGACCGCCGTGATCGCAATTTTTCATCATCATGCCCTGGGGGGATTCAAATCTGCAACCTTCTGTGCCACAGGATCGAGCAACTTGCGACCACGGCTACCACGTCCCCCTGACTGAGGTTATTATTACGAGGCCACCGAGTAAACATTGGCTACGGCGGAAATTGCTCCGAGAGATTAGGCGTTGGGCAAATTGAGCGTACTTAAATATCGCATGTGCCAGCAAAAACTTTCCTCTGCTATCTTTTCTTACGGTTCATTTGAGATCAAGGAAAATAATAGAACATAGTACAAAAAGTTTTTTTTGGGAGGAAAAGTCGCATTTTTAGAGTATTGAAACTTTCGGATATGACTTGAAGGAGTTCTGTACTTAGTTTGTGTGATCTAAAAGGTCTAAAACAGGCATAATTTTACTGCAAATTCTATATGCGAAATGAAATAATAATTTGGATATACTGTATACTAAATCACAACATTTTTGTTTAAGGAACAATGCCAATTGGTCATACAATACTCCTTGGGGAATACAGGATCCGTGTCTGCTTGTAACCATTCATTGCTTTAGTTAAGTTCCGTTCATGACATACAATGAACTTCCGCATTTCCAGGTACAATTTACAAGGCGGAAAAACAAACCCTGTGACAACATACTTTCAACAAATGAAGTCCCATTTTTCAACAAGACTCTTCAAATGAAGAGAAGAAGAAACAGGATGAAATAAACATGGAGAAACTTCTTCTTCAAAGTTTGTGCTTAAAATGCATGGAAACTTCAAGAAAACAGTTTGATGATGTTACAACAGGTGGAATTTGTTTAATTATCTCGGGTGAAGAAAGTTTAGTTCATTACTCTTGCTAATGAGGAGAAGGAGCAGAAGCCAGCAGTTTTGTACAAACTGTTTTGGGCGTGTGTGACTCCCTTGGGACATCAGGGATGCGATAAAGATTATTAATCCTGAAATATATATAATAATATTGAACAGTGGCAGCCCTACTTCCTGGAACCATTATGGTTTTATCAACAGTACAATAAAAACTTCTGTATTATGGTGCAATCTGACAAAGTGGCAACCCTACCACGAGAAGTGTCTCATCAACAGGATTAACCATTCGAATCACGTTTCAAAGGAAGAATTTCTCTCTCCGGCTCCTTCATCAAGAGAGAGAGACGACTTCATTTCGAAGAAGCCTTTCAAAAGTTTGAACAAGGGAAATGGAGAAGCCGAGACCTTCTGCCAAAGATGATGATGAAAAGCGGGTTAAAAAGTGAGAAATGAAGAAGAAAACTGATGATGGCTGTTTTGGCCAGCCGGGTGCAAGTGTGTGAAGAAAAAGAAAGAAAGACGGAGGAGAAAGGAACTTTTATACTCAATCGTCTGAAAGGGAGGTCATAGGAAAGTTGATCGAAAAGGAATAATAGACATACTGGTATGTTTTATACAATACTTGGTCCACTATGGAGAGTACTGATTTCCAAAATCAGATTGACGCGCGCGCCTTTTCACATTCTTTGAACATTCGTTCTAAAAACACTGGCACAAAAAGGATGAGAAAAGTGGTTTTGAGAAAATTCGAACTGGTTGCTTCATAATGGCTCGTTCAATATGTTCATTGAAGCCGAGCGAGCTTGAGAGGAGGAAAAGGGTTATGATCATTCCAAGGAAAAGTTCGGACCGACACCACATGAAAGAAAGACTTCTTCCAGTTCAAAAGATGTAGAAGGCAAATGAAAATCACATCCTAAAAGCCTCTGCGCAAGACTTCATCACATGTATGTGCAATTATATGGTACATATATTCCGTGTTATTTAATCATGGGGAAAGATCTTCCTTTACTTTACGAGACACTTTCAACACTTGAGGTACACGTAAACAACAAATCATTCCATCTTCGGCCCGCGCACAAAGCTGTTCCGCAGCGGCTGAGTCTTGGCCACGTCAGTGTACTTGCTCCACCGGTCGTCCCTGTTTGGACCCTGTCGCCGGTCTTGGCGGAATCGGGGCACGGAGGAGGGGCCTGAGCCGTAAGGACTGAACCGCTGCTGCTCAGGCGTGAGTAGGTGGATCTGACTGCTAGGCGGCGGTGGGCAGGCCACGCCGCCACCAAACTCCTTCTCCAGCTTGCTCTTGTGCTTCTTGGATTCCAGATGCTAAAAAGGGAAAAAGAAATTGAGTATTAGAAAAGCAATCTTGAACACAGGTCAAGTAAAATTTGGCCAGGATTGATGGACAAAACTCGTGTAGAATAAATTGGTTTTTAGAAAGGGAGACCTGCTTTAAGAACTTAGATTGAGCATGTATTGCATGTCTCTAGAAAGCGACATTATTTTCTGCCCGATGTACCCGGAGATGAATTTATTGACCCTCGGCCTCGCCTTTAAACTTTCTTTCACATACAAGAAACCGTCGCTTCTGACCGTGAAAACGTTAGAGAAACCAAACTGTCCATTGAAGATTAAATTATGAGTACGTACGAACTTCAGCGTAGGGTTCGAGTTACATATGACGTTGCACGTCTTGCACTTGTAGTGAGGCGCCTTGCTCTGGATGTGAGGCAAACGCACGACACAAAACGGCACCTCGGAGTCTGGCAATGGCTCATTGTCTTTCGCAGCCTTGGCCTCAGCTTTGGTAGGAGTTGGCTTCGTTGGTTTGTCAGTAGCCGCAGCAGCCGTTGCAGGCTTAGAACCCCTGGCTTTGAAGTTACCATCTGACGGTCCGGCATCTTTAGCATCCTCTGGACATTCTGAAGCCTCCTTCTTCACTTCCACGTCTCCCTCCTGAGCCTTCTCCTCGTCTTCGTCATCTTCATTGGCCAACCCAAGACTCTCCGGATTCTGCAACGCGCCCAAGTCGAGTCGCGGTTTCCTCGCCGTAAACATCCCAGGTGGCGCCTTCTTCGTCGCCAACAGTTTTGCCTGCTGCACTTTCTTTGCGTGCTTCGTTCCTGCAACAAAGACGATATGCATCAGAGCAATTAAATAGAAATTTAATGCATTATGTTTACCTTGCATGTGCTTCTGCAACATGTCTCCGTTCGGCGCCGTGATTTGACAGATGTTGCAGGTTAAGTCCTGCTCAGGCTGTGGCGGCCCGCCCTTCTTCCTCTGTGGCTGTTGCTTGGCTCGTTTGAATGGCGGCGCCTGTGACTGGTGATCTTCGAGCATATAGTCCATCTCTCGCTTCCGACGCTGCATCTCGAAAAATTGCATTTGCTGCATTTGACGCGCGTCTAGCATCGGCTCTTGGTAGTATTCTTCTTCGCCTTGCCCTTCGTAGAACTGGTTCGGGTCCTCGTAGTAACCCTCTCCAAAGTCGGTAGCCTCTGCCTGCCCGTAGTAGCCCATCATCGCATCTGGGTAGTACTGTTCGCCGTAGGACTGTTCGTCTTGGCCATAATCGAAGTACATCTCGGACTCCTGTCCGTAGAAATCTCCTCCTTCCTGTTCGAAATCTCCGTAGCCGGCTTGGTCATCGCCGTAGTCCTCCTCTGGCAACTGAAAGAAACAACAATTTAGGTGGATGCTATCGCTATGTATAATTTAACGGGTTTAAATAAAAAAGCTCACCTCTCGCTTCCTGGGACCAAAGTCTCCACTGGCGTTCGTGTTTCTCGGCTTAAATTCACCCGAACTGGATGTTGCCGCCTTTGGCTGACTCTTCTTCTTCTTCTGCATGCCGCCCCAGCCTGGACCACGCATATGCAGATTGTTGGAACTCGCAAACATTGGATTGGCGTAATCACTCATGCCACCGGTGCCAGCAGCCATCATGGGGCCTCCAGGCCCGCCCATCATGGGGCCTCCAGGACCGCCCATCATGGGGCCCATTGGGCCTGTTTGCATCGGGCCCATAGGACCACCCCGCATCGGACCCATAGGACCACCGCGCATCGGGCCCATAGGACCTCCTCTCATGGGTCCACCAGGTCCACCTCGCATAGGGGCTCCACCCATCATAGGTCCACCACGCATGGGGCCTCTCATCTGCATTGCCCTTCCTCTCATCATTCCCGGTCCTCCTCTTTGTGGCATTGGCCCGCCCCTATTGGCACTAGGGTTGCCCTGCTGACGCAGAATTGGAGCCATGGGAACACCACCTCCGCCCCTCTTGGCGCCACGGCCTCCCCTCATTGGCCCGGCCATTCCAGGTGGGGTACCACGCATCATCATACCGCCCCGACCTCTCATACTTGGCCCCTGACCCTCGTACAGGTCGTTGAAGTACGGGTTGACCATAGGCCCACCTCGTCCGCGAGCTCGAGGCATCTTTGAAGCTTAGATCGGTCGATATGTTGCGTCACCTTCCTTCCTAAGGACGACGATGAATCTGCAAAATATTCGAGAAAACGTGATCTTACAGAAAGTTTTGTTATATGTCCTTGCTTTTTTCAAGAAGCAATCAGTTTTAAATTTTGTTATAATACGCTATAATCACTCTAATTGAAAGCTGCATTTTCCTCAAGTCATGATCAAGCTTGATTTCCATCTCTTTTAACCTCAGCTATGAAAGTTTTAAGCGAGCAAAAACACGCTAATTTCCACAATTATTTTACAAAAAAAACCGTCCTCCAACGTTCTAATCAACTTGCACCCTTAAAAATACACACTTTCCTCAGTTCTCCCTCATAATTCATGTGTATTTCCTGCACTTTTTTCTTTCCTGACAGTTCAAGGGAAAATCATTGTAGGAGCGTTACTTGCAATTACTTTTTCTACGGTTTATCTCTAGAGTGTTTGAAAGTAATTTGCGGATTAAAGTAATTTCGTTCTGCCTGAGCGTCACATCCATCTTGTCAACGTGTGCGACCATATTATTTTTAGCGTCAAAAATGCGTACAACAGAACAAAAAAGGAAAACTATCTTTTGCGCGCGTTTGGAGAAATCTTCCGCGCGGACACTGAACCACCACCTGGCACCTGGGCCGAGTAATTCTTCTCACTTCGTTGTCCAGGTAGTTTTCCATCGCTGCATATACATCATCTTCTTCCAGACAAAAATTCAGCTCACGCACGCCAGAGAAGAAGGAGGAGAAGTACTCGAGATTACATTATTACGGCAGTCAGTCAGATGCTGGACAGCGGGAGAGACGAACAACCGTTACTGCCAATCTCGTTCTGTCCTCCTTAAGAAGAAACTCCCGACACTATAACAGCCACAGTGGGAACGGAGGGAGGCGGAGGAGGAGGAAACTTTGATTTCCAAGTGAGTGAGGGAAGAAAAGTTTTCTTTCCATAACTACTTCCAAAGTTTTGAGTGCCAGTGCCAAATATATAAACAGGACCGTCCTCAATATGTCGAGATCAAGGAGTGTTCTACTTCTGCTGTGCCTGTGCGTGGCCATGTCCTCAATAGACGCCTTCTCCCTCGAGGGGTTCAAATTCCACCAGATGATGACAACAACGCCAACTTCTGCTAGCAAGGTGGACAGCGCCCTGGCTGCCATGTCCAGGACCAACAGCCCCGCTCAGCGAGTGTCTGAGGCTCTGGCAGCCGCGTCCAGCGGCACGACAAAGACAACAACTACGGACAAGAAGAAGGAGCCGAGCAACAACCTCGTGAGCGACGAGGTCATGAAGCTGAAGGAGGAGGAGATGATGATGAAGTTGAAGGAGGCCGCGCTGGGCACGACCAAGGGCGCCAGCACGCTGCTCGACTCCCAGCAGAGCATGGTTCAGAAGCGGTTTCAGCAGACGTTTGCGTTCCTGAAGCCGTCAGAGACCGGCCAGATGCGCGCGCACTTTGTCCAGTTTCCCGATGGGAACTACACCGGGGAGCTGAACGGGTTCGGGCAGAGGCACGGCTGGGGGGAGCAGTTGTGGCGGAACGGCACGCTGTACGGCCCTGGTGGCATGTTTATCTACTCGGTGGGCGATCGCTACGTCGGCCAGTGGAGAAATCACAAGCAGCATGGTGAGAAGAAATTGTTGCTTTCATACATCACGGTTTGTTTCACTTGGGAATGAAAGTACAGAGGAGGGAAATAATGCGATTAAACGTGGAGAATTAGACGTGTAATGGAATAGCTTTGACTGACACTTTTAGGAATTTCTTCGTTGTCGTCAGCTGCAGAGGGGGGAAATATTAAAAGTGTCCTGATTTGTTTTGGAATTTCATCCTATAACGGATATCAAATTATGCAATTTCTCCTTGGCTATTTTGGCGTCCACTATTCGTAGTAGTAGGAGACGAGGAGGAACATCTGCGGTTCTACGATGAAGAAAAACGTCGCAAAAACTTTCAAGGGAAACGGGAGAAAAGTCCTTGCATGATGGAAGAAGGATCTTTCTTCCTTCTTTCTACTCGCAGGTGACAGCTTAAAAATCTGCGTAAGAAGCCAAGTTTTCAATCTGCTAAAAGCAAAGTGGGAAATATAGAAATGATGACTTTTCTTTTTTGAGATTTTTGGATGGAGGAGTTTGTGGATGTCTTGGCTGATGTTGAAAAATCGACTGCTTCCATTCATTTCGTACTCTTGATCTGATGGTTTTCGTACGTTTCACAAGAACTTGGAAAGAGTTCAGGATATGTAGAAAACGTATCCATTATTCCAGAACACATTTTCGTAGGGCAAAATTATATTTATGACCATTTGACGCTTGCAACTACATCAATGCGCAAAAGTCAAGAATCAAAATCTAGATAGCGCGTAACGATATGATTCAATTCCAGGTATCGGCACCTTCTTCAGCCAGACCGGCGCCTACGTCGGCGGCTGGTCCGAGGGCCTCCAGACGGGCAACGGGACCGCCCTCTACAACAACGGCAACAAGTACGTCGGCCAGTTCTTCCACGGGTTCAAGCACGGCTACGGAGACTTCTCCGTGGTCAACGGCGACCGCTACTCGGGCTTCTTCAAGCGCGGCATGCGGGACGGACAGGGAATCGAGCTGTTCAGGAACGGGGAGAGGTACATCGGAGAGTACAGAGGGGACGTGCAGAATGGACGGGGAACGTCATACTACTCAAACGGGCAGGTCAAGTACATGGGCGACTGGGTGAACGGCGCGCCGCACGGGAACGGCACGTTCTACCTGCCGAGCGGCATGCGGTTTGAGGGCGAGTTCGAGCGGGGGCAAATGCGCGGCCGCGGCACTGTCTTCCACGCCGACGGCACGGTGCAGACCCGCGGCGACTGGGGCGGCGGTAACAGCGGTAACAGCGACGCGGCGTCCGACCCCACGCGGAGTGATACATCGTCTGCGTCGAGCAGCAGCTCGACTACCAACAAGAACAAGCGGCCGCGGGGCGTCGGCGTCATGGACACGCTGAGCAATTTCTTCAAGAGGTTGCTCGGCTACGACCTCTGAGCGCGCGGCAAGGTCGCTCGCAAGTGAAAAAGGTGCAATATTGTTGTAAAGTAGTTTATATATCATGGAAGTAGGTTTTAAAAATAATGAAGTAGAGATGAAGCTAATGATAATATATGGCCATGTGCATGGAAAGAAAGAAAGAATAATGGAAGACTGCAGCAGTTTCAATTACTTTGGTGGCGTAGGAAAGTAATGTGTCGGTTTATGGTTTGCTGCAATGTTTACGGCACAACTTTGTTGTAGAAAGAGGGTTAAAAATGCTAAAGTGGCATTATTGGTAGAACTTCTATTAAAAGGCATAATTCCTTGCTAATTGGACTGCAAAAAGGTTATGAGAACTCTCGAAGGTCACGGATCCTTAAAAGAGCAATTGATTGATCGCAATGGGAATCCCAAACTTACAATTGTCCAAAAACCGTTTTAAGGTCATGAAATAGCGTGAACATTGCTATCAAGATCAGAGGCAATAATTGCGTGCGGTTAACCGCTGGAGCCATTTTAGGCCTACTTTCTTCACTTAATGTAACATTTTCACGGCCTGAGGAGCATGAGAAGGGCACGAACTTATCAGATTAGCACTTTGCACACCTTCTGATCTTTCCGAAGAAGGCCTCTCTCCGATTAAACTTTCAGATTAAGAGTTAAACACTTACTTGGCTTTTTGGTGATGACACAATCCGACACGGCACGGGGAGCAAACAAAGTCGGCAGTGGCACGACGTCGGAGTCCTAGTCCCGAAACACAATACTAGACGTCAATTAAACGGTATTAACCATAATTATGGTTGTTTAAACACTTCCAAACGTTAGCTTTGTTAAATTTGTTTTGCTTAAAGATCAATAAGCTGAGTTCCGCATCAGCTTCCTCTGCCGCCGCACTGGCTGAGCAAAGAAGTAGAAGAAGAACCATCAGAGGGCGCTTCTATCACGAAATGAAAATCAACAAGAAACACGATCCTTTCATCCGCCATCTAGCGGACGTTTATCTAACCACAAACAACATAACGACACTCAATATCATGCCATGAACGACGTTTGTCATCCCCTCTGCAGCGTTGCAAAGCTGCTCATCGCACGTGCACATCTCCACAAACTCGTTCTTGTAGAGCTGCTTGGCGCACCCCGGCTGCTGCGCGTGGTGCGGGTTCGCCCTGCAGCCGCGCACCACCTGCCCGTGGAAGTCGGGGATCTTGAAGCAGGAGCAGTCGACGCCGATGTCGCACATGAGGCAGGCGGTGGGGGAGAACGTGGAGCCGGTGCCGTGGTAGCACTGGAAGGAGGACAGGGCGGGGGCGATGGCTGAGAACGAAATGTACATATTTATTATATTATTCGGGGACTACGAGACAATTCTATCGTAGTCTACGTATTATTATATCCTTATTTTTTCCTGTAGTGTTGTATTATAATAAGGTCTTACCCAGTGTAGCCACTAGTACTAGCATCAACATAGTCTGATTAATATCCATATCGAATAGGCAATATCACCCACAAGAAGTAAAATTTAGTGAAATTCAACGTTCAACAGCTAGCAACGGCGATCACGTTCAAAATGACGATGTGTCAAAATACAAGTGCCCATTTTTATTCCCCAGGAATAATCAAGAGCACCAAATTCCTAGAAACTTCCGTTTAGCGCGTTTCAAGTCATTTCCTGTGAGACTTTATTCATCAGTATAAAGCGCGGCAGGGTCAGAAACAAACAAAACACTCTTATCAAAAATCTAGGCAAGGTGAGAATTCAAAGAAATGTCTTAATCGTCATATAAAACGGGTGGTTAAATGCATCACGATATCCTTAATTAAACATGTCTTAGAATTATACTGTCAACCCACGCATTTGGGTGAAATATATCGTCCAAACAGGTATTTTAAAAGGACGTCTTAGGGTCACTTTTAGACCCGAAATGTGAACGCATACGCAACAATACAAACAATTAAGTGGAGTCTTGTTATTGTAAAGTGCCGACGCCCAACACCTGAACCTAAATTTAGAAATATAAGCAGAGGTTTAAATGACATGGATTTACCAGATGCGTACTTCGTTAGACGCAATATTTGCAAATAATCTTGCAAAGCGAGCGATGATTCACGCAGGTAGAAAAGGAGTTTTAAAACCAAAAATGATCTCAGCTTTAATAAAACGATAGACACAAGCATATATTTTCTTGCAAGCCCGTTACAGCTTTATGACCATAAATTACCATATGTTATTGCTTGTATTTCAATGGTTTAAAATACGCCCTTTTAGAATCATTGCAACAACTATTGCTACCATGATCCTTGCTGGCGACCCATTGTAGACGCCAGGGGAACTGTTGCACAACTCTTCCCTGCACAGGCAGAGGGTGCCTTTGATTCCAAGCCACCATTCATTGGTTGTGCAATTCTCATGAATAACCCCGTTCATCCAGCAGCCATAAACAGAGAAGTCAAGAAAACTAGGAGCCTAGGAAAAAAACATTTTCATATCATTGTATTAAATAATATATTTCTACTCGTATATTACCTTAAAGCATCCACAGTGGTTTATTTCAGTTTCATTTTCATGCAGACAAGTTCCACAGTTTACTTCAGAGGTGAAAGTACCCACACCACTGTGGCACTTGAAGGCATAGGTTAAGGACCCAGCTAAGAACATCATATGAATGATATATCGATAGATTAGGATTGATGCAGTTTTACCTACCCAGGAATACGGCCATTACCAGGGAGGAAAAGAAGTTCTGCATGTTCCTCTTTTCGTACGAGAAATTGAATTAAGGAATTAGCTGACATTCTTTGAAATATGATGCTCTGCAAGTCACTGCGATAAGTTTTTGTTTGATGTTACTTCTGTTTGATATTTCAATCAATTTAAACAACTATGTCAACTATATAAAATATGATATTGCAGGAGACACCGAGGATGTCCCAGTGTTCGGGCTCGCGATCTTGTATCCACCATTTAATAAAATGACAACAACATGTTCCACTCAATTTGTGAAGCAAGGTCTATATTTGGTATCCTTATGGGTTTTCTCCTCCTCCTTGTGTTATAGCTGCTATAGCTACTTTGAGTGACTCATCATACGATGATCTCACCGCTGCCAAACATACTTTTACTCAGCGCTTGGTGTAAAACGCCATGATTGGGTCTGTGAGACACTTTTTTGCTGCAAATATGGTATATAAAATATGCTGTAGGAGGGTTTTATACAGCACATGAAGCAGGCCAGTGCAAGAGAAATACATGGAAACCTTGCCAATATCCGTCCTAAAATGCAGACTAAAAAGGGGCAATAATATTTTTGAATCTCGTTTCCAAGCCCTTCTCGATGAAAACCGGCTTTAAAAAACGCCATGACGACGACTCAGCCATCCTGTAGAGGGATCAGTCCCACCATATGCGGACAATGGTGCCGTGATGTGTTATTCTGAAGAGACTCCTGGTCGTCGTCGTCGTCGCTTTTTCACGTAGGAGTCGCCTTTACGAGCCTACGGAGGGGGAAAATTTGCGTAGGATGTTGCTCGATTGAGTGGGCCAGGCAGCGAGTGTAGCAGCATTTTCAGAACGCACAGCAGGGTGTGCATTTTTCAGCGTTGAGAAGGAAAGGGGGGCTTGCTGCTGATGACCCAAGTGGGGATAGATAGTCAGATTTGGGACGACAGGGAGTGAAGACGTGAGATTTGTACGAGAAATATATAATCTTTGTCAGGCAATATGAGGGAAATTGTGCACCTGCAGGCTGGACAATGTGGCAACCAGATCGGAGCTAAGGTAAGGAATTGAAACTTATGCTACTGACTTGGTAATGACGTGAGTCATCATCCTAGTTCTGGGAGATCATCTCTGATGAGCATGGAATCAGCCCAAATGGCATGTATGAGGGCACATCTGAGCTGCAGCTGGAGAGGATCAATGTGTACTACAATGAAGCAAGCAGTGGGTGTTACGTGCCAAGGGCAGTTCTGTTGGATCTGGAGCCAGGAACTATGGATAGCGTAAGGGCCGGACCTTATGGACAGATCTTCAGGCCTGATAATTTTATCTTTGGCCAATCTGGAGCTGGAAATAACTGGGCCAAGGGCCATTACACTGAAGGTATAGCCTATCAATAATATAATCAATTACTCTATTAACACAGGTTAATATTTAGGTGCTGAACTTGTGGATTCTGTCATGGATGTGGTGAGGAAGGAGGCTGAGTCTACAGACTGCCTGCAGGGATTCCAGTTGACTCACTCTCTTGGAGGAGGAACTGGATCAGGAATGGGAACACTCTTGATCTCCAAGATCAGGGAAGAGTATCCGGACAGGATCATGAACACGTACTCAGTTGTTCCTTCTCCCAAGGTGTCAGATACGGTTGTTGAGCCATACAATGCAACTCTCTCTGTCCACCAACTTGTGGAGAACACTGACGAGACCTTCTGCATTGACAATGAGGCTCTTTATGATATCTGCTTCAGGACCCTTAAGCTTGGTAACCCCACTTATGGTGATCTCAACCATCTTGTGTCATTGACCATGTCTGGTGTGACCACTTGCCTCCGCTTCCCTGGCCAGCTGAATGCTGATCTCAGAAAGCTAGCTGTCAACATGGTTCCATTCCCAAGGCTTCACTTCTTCATGCCTGGCTTTGCTCCTTTGACAGCCAGAGGCACTCAGCAGTACAGGGCTCTTTCAGTCCCTGAGCTGACCCAGCAGATGTTTGATGCTAAGAACATGATGGCAGCTTGTGACCCTCGCCATGGGCGCTATCTGACAGTGGCTGCAATCTTCCGTGGAAGAATGTCCATGAAGGAAGTTGATGAGCAGATGATGAACATCCAGAACAAGAACAGCGCTTACTTTGTTGAGTGGATTCCCAACAATGTCAAGACTGCTGTCTGTGACATCCCTCCCCGTGGCCTGAAGATGGCCTCTACTTTCATTGGCAACTCCACTGCTATCCAGGAGCTGTTCAAGCGTATCTCTGAGCAGTTCACTGCTATGTTCAGGAGGAAGGCTTTCCTCCATTGGTACACTGGTGAGGGCATGGACGAGATGGAATTCACTGAGGCTGAGTCCAACATGAATGGTAAGACAGCATCACTTACAGCTTTTTAAAAGATGTCTCATGCCGCTCTTTTTACTTCTAGACCTTGTTGCTGAATACCAGCAGTATCAGGAAGCCACCATTGAGGATGATGAGTACTACGGCGAGGAGGAAGAGGAGGGCCAGGTGCAGCTGAACTAAGAGGTTGGGACACACTCTGTCACACAAGAAGACAAATATGCTAATATTAATAACAAGCTTTGCTTGATTTGGTCAGCCAAGAAGAAAGGAAAGACATAATAATGCAATGTTAATAAAATGTATAACACGCTAATCTCTCTTCTCTGGAGTTCTTTTTAATGTATTCTTCTTGCAAAGCATATTGATGTTTATAGCTAGTATTTCCATATCCGATTTTTAAAGTGTAATTTAATTTTTGTAATATACAGTATCTTGGAAGTTTACAATACACCGATTTGGACATATATTTCTATCATGTCCTTCATTATTACCTACATGTGAGTGGGCAAATACTAGGCAAAAGACTACTAGTCCCTATTATAGATAATGGCAGGGAAGCATGGTTTTAAAACAATCTAAGTCTAATATATCCACGGACAGAATCAACCAGGTGCAGGACAAAATTACCTTCGAGGTTGCGTGATTGCCAGTCAGGATGTTCCGCCATCGAGCCGATGCTTCATCGTGACCTGTCCGCTTCACCGGCAGGCGCTTCCAAGCGGGCGCCGCCGCTGTTGTGACGTCACGCGCACTGCCTGAGCAGCAACAACAAAAGCCCGAACGAGGCCACAGAGTGCAAAAGTGTGGATTAAAAAGTGGTTTTATTAAAAGAGTTTGACACGCATTAACAGTACACAGCAGTGTAATTAGTGCTTAGAGCCTTCCTGATCTCCCACAACTGATTAAAACCGGTGAGTAGCCAGCTGTGCCGTCATTGATGCCTGAAAATTAATCCCCTGTCCACGCAGACGTGACCTTTTTTGTATTCGGCCTTTTTAAACGTCTGATTCGTGCAAATGATGTGTCTGTTTTCGTCCACAAGTGTTGTTGCAAATAGCAAAAGTCGGATGGCGTTTAGGAGGGAGAGGTCAGTTGAGAGTGACACGAGAGAGGAATTTGTTCAACTGTTTGTTAATAAGGAATACAGTTGTGAATACTGCAAAAGTGAAGAATGCTGAAGAGAGTCAAATTGTAAGGTAAGTACGACTTGGTCTAGGTACATCATGAGTGACTTGAAACAAAATCGCAAACTAAAGACCTACAGGAGGGGCGTTTCGTCGAAGTTTCGTCCTTGTTCGAAATTTCCAGTATGGTTAACTTTTTTCAAATACATTTTCCTGTTTCAACTGTCAGCCATTCATGAACATGAAGTAAAAGTGTAAAATGCATATTCATCCGCCATCAACAATAATTGTTTTCATATTCACGGCATCTGGGAGGACTTTAACAGTTGATATATTGACCAATCCGAACCTTTACCTATTTACATAAAACAAGCACTTTTTATTTAGACAAATCGTTCATAAGCTCGAACGTAACGTTAGCCAGCATTATCACGGTTCCAAAGATATCATTTTATACCTCCAACAATGTCAGTAAAGGTCGCTTCGTCGTGACATTTGATACGGGCTCAAATGCTCGAATTGATACTCTTTTAACGTTCGCTTTTCTAGGAGTTGTTGCAACCGAGGTAAGTTTTTTTATTCGACCTGAGTAATCCGAACCGGCTGTAATTGCCTTTCTCTTGAGGTCAGCAGGGAACAAGGAGCGATGTCAATTTTGCAGGAATTACAGTGTAATAGAGATTGTAATTCAAATTGTAATTTTAAAGAAACATAAGGTAGTTCTGCGCACGCATAGGTAATATTGTAATTATTTCTGTAATTTGTCCATGCATGACATGGAACGTTGAATTTAGTTCTATGGTATGGTACTAGCGTAACACTACCACTTAAATGGCAGTATTTGTTTCTTGCCCTGACATGAAATGGTTACAGCTACAAGTGCAAAAAAACTTTGTACTCCATCGGGAAGGGATATTTTATATTTACGCCTCTTTCTTGTTTGTTGTTTAAAACCTGTTTTTGCGTGCCGATTAAAGTTGTCGCAATCTACAAGTTTTGAATAATCTGCCTTAAATATTTGACCTGAAACTCTTCATAAAAAGTGATCGCTGCTTCTCCTGCAAGCCGTTAAAATTCTGCTTTCGCTTTGCAATATCAGGTTACGACAAAAATCATTTTCACCCTTCAAAAAATCTCCTCTGTTTAATGTTGGATCATATATTTTTTTAAAGCCGAGGTCAAAACTTTGAATAATAAACTTAATGTTACGACTCTTTTCAGTGAAACTTATTTCAACACGAACACTATTACTCTTCCATGCTACATTTGACCCCGCCCAACCAGCAACTCTTTTCTATATTTTATTATTTATCGGCAACTTTCATTCAGGTTGCCGCAAACAAAAGGCGGAAGAACAAACACACTAAAAGGGACTTTTTTCTCTTTCTTCAATATTGTGTGTATGTAATATCCAAATGCACATTAAACCGAATTGAAAAGGGTGTGGAGATAGAAAGCATGAGGGTACCAGCACCAGTGTGTTAAAAACGCTTGTTACGTATTGATCGACCTAAAGGCCACCGAAAGGCTCTTCTTCCATTTATAATTCTTGTGTGCATTGGGTGTTGCACCGTTTTTGTTGTTGGTAGCCCAATTCAAAGCAGCAGCGTGACACACGAATTGTTTGCTCATAAATATCATATGCGCTCTCCACATACACAAAATTTGTGAGTGTACACACAACACTCTTTTTATTCATAATCGGCGACCGCCGCCTTGACTAATCATGTCTTCGAAAGTAAACTTAAAGGCGTCTTCGTAAAGTGGACGTAATCATACTAATGTGACCGAAGTGCGGCCGACATTATTATTTATTTGCGTGGTACCGAAGCTGTGTATTGCTATTATCATGATTAGTGCTGCCACGGAAAGCGCTTTGGTGTTAAAAAGTTTTAAGTGGCGCTGGTTCGGCCTGCTTTCTCCTCCTCCTCTCTTGACATGAGCCCGACCGGGTTTTGAAGGAAGGCTTTCCAGCAACAGCGTGCTTGTTTACTGCATGCACCGCCTTTAACTTTCTTCTTCTTCTTCTCTCTATACACTGGTATATAACCGATTGACGGACATAAACTACAATTTCACGTGTGTAATTTTCTCTTCTTCTTTTTCAGGAGCCTCCTCCCTTGTCCTCTGTCTCTCCCCGGCGGCCTTACACGTCGGAAGCAAAAGAGGTCTCCTCCGGACTTTGAAGAGGAAAAACTGCATGGACTAATGATTTAATGCGCTTAAAAAGGACTTGTAATTGATAAGGAATTTGGAGAGAGAAATCTGTGTCATCCGCCAGAAAAGGTCACGACAGTGCAAAAAAGTGTTACAGACGTCTTATCGCATTTGCCGTCCAAAAATAAACATTATTGAATGACTCCGGTGCCGGTTAAGACATATGAATAACGAACTGTATTAAATCGCAAAAAGAGCCAATACATACACGGAAATTAATGACGAAAATACCAATTAAAAGTTAAGTGACGTATTATTAAGAGTGAGCACACAGCACAAGTTTCAACGCAGCAAAGATGTTTCCACAAAGGTAAGTTCATTAATTCACGGCGTGACCTTTAATCCAAGACAATGTCGAGAAACGCCGTTGAATATTTTCTCCGTATTTGCAGCAAAATGTATATTACATGACCTCGGTGTTTATTAATTTTTGGCTAGATAGACAAGCTGCTTGTCTCTACAAACGATTTCCGATATTATCCGTATGTTTTTCCACTTTCCAAAAGGTCTTCCTTTTGCTGCCTAGCTGTTATTATTATATTATTAAACCCATTGACAACTCAACCCACTTTAGGTCGCTTTAAAGGCTTTTGCTGTTGTCAAGAACGCATTTTCACACACACGTACATAACACTTCATGTAATGTTAGGTGTTGCAGACAAAGCGGTTTGGGCGTGGACGCCAATTTATAACGCGCTTGTGTGTTCCATTGGCAGTGTCATGTCACTGCATTATTATTAATACGCCCAAACGTAGCAGAGGAGAGGGTCAATTTCGAGTGGGGGAAAAGTACTGCATAATCGTAATAACCCATGCAACGATTAGTGTCTCTTCCATAGGTGTCGTGGGAGCTGTTGTTGCATAATTTATCCCGGTTATATGATAATAATAACACCGGGCTTTGCTGGGGCGACCTTTTCCACTCAGCACATGACATATTCATGAGTCCGAACCTTCCTTCTCTGGAGAGCAATAATAATAATGATATTTTGGTGCCGCTTTTTTAAAGGTTATGAGACAGTCTCCCAACCACAAATCCGTCCGTGTCAGGTGTAATAAATAAGGCGGGACAAAACGCTCTCGCTCGCCGGATGTATAATTTTTGCGATAGCTAATGGTGACGCCCAGGATTATGACTATTAATCTGTGCTTTAATACGAACAATTGTTTGCATTATGAGCGTAATTCATCCCCGCAAAAAGTCTGTGTGCGGTTAACTATGAATGAAGAGATTGCGGCTGACCCCAAAATGTTAATTAGCGCACGATTTATAGACTCGAAATATGACCCTTTGTGTGTCAAATGAAGGAAAGGAAAATAATGTCGTATTTGCCACGCAAACAAACCATAAAGCTGGCAAAACGGCCTTTTTCCAGCCGAAATTGACCTGAATCGCACACACTATATAGAAGAACTGTATATACCATCGAAGGACGGAAAGAAGGCTGCTCTGACCTTTCGGAAAGTTTCCTCTTCTTCGTCCATCGCGTATATAATAACAATAACGGCTTCGCTTTCTCTTGGGAGGAGTAGAAAACTCTTAATGGAAAAAGTCGTCTCCTCCGAAAGGTCAAAGTGAAGACGGAGGAAATGGGAAAGGTCAGGTAGAGGAGGAAATAGAGGTCGGGTTCTCTCCAGGGATAGAATACATTATATTAATATTTCATTTTTATATTAATGTTTAATCACTTTAATGACTTAATTAACGTTATTAAGACGTAAAAAGAGTATCCTTGACCATTAAATGTTCATATGAAAATTAATTTTTTGTCGGAACTTTGGCAATGTTGGATCTCGAAACCTCTTAAATATATTTTGCCGTTTCTGCCGCCAAAATGATGTTTGCTTGAAATGAGCATTATTATTAAACATATAATTTAATAACGTAGCTAAAGGTATATCTTGTAATTGTTATGTCACACAATCATAAATAAACAACTATTTTATATACAAGAGTACTTTTTGATGAGTGGTTCTGTCATTCACATATGTTTTATAATCACTATTATATTTGATATGTATTCATTCACGTTTTATGACATAACATGCTCTGCTTACAGAGTGCATGTTCAATACGAATGCAATAAAATTCGAATTGAAAATAAGCACACGCCTGCTTCTCTGCCCGGTCATGACCGGATCAGAGTAAAACTCCACTTCCGCTCTCCCGACATTCTCTCTCCCCCATACTTACATGAATGAAATGACTTCTTCTTCTTCTCTCCATTTCCGTTACGATTACACTCAAGGAATTAAATGTCTTGCGAATACTTCTCTCATTTCCCATTTCCCATCTGGCCCCTGAGGCCAATCAAACACAGTGTTGCAGCTTCGCCCTTGTTTTTGTTTCAGTCTCTCCTTCCTGTGTGGGAGAGAAAATAATGATCCTAATATGACACAATTGAACGTTACATGGATGAATTTCACGTTTATAAAACGGCTTTGATGCTATCTAGACTGTGAGACTCAAATGTCCGACTAACGACGTTTTAATTCCTGCTATATATGGGTGAAATTTTCTTAACTGCTCTCGTTACCTGTGTGTGACAATTGCCTTGGAAGAAGAAGAAGAAGAAACAACCGTTTTGAAATGAAACATCATCTGGCCTCAGCTTCGGTGGAGGAATTAATGACGATACTGTAATGCAAAACGAGCTTTTTTGTCTTTAGACCCCCAAGCAAATATGAATAGAAAGAGAGGCATCTTGTTTGGAAATTCCATTGGTATTCAAAGCTTTATAGATGTATTCGAACAACTATTTTGCACTGAATACCAACAAGTGTCTTTTGCGGTGTCGGAATGCATTTTCCTCTGGCTTAATTGATACCGATGATTGTCGTCGTGCTTAGTTAGAACAGGCTTCAGAAGATACAATTGTCGCCTGATGCTACACGAGGAGGAGGAAAAGGGCCAACGGCGAATAATTTAAATATGCATTGGAGTGCTTCACTCTGTACGGCATCAGACTTTGCCATCCGTACAATTATACACAGGAAAGTGACCTCATAATATGTCATTAAGTGTCATTAAACGACCGTGTAATAGAAGTCGCTGCTTGCATGATGTTGTTGTTTCCATTGTTCCGGATGACAGCACAGCTGATGCAGCAGCAGAAGAACATGAAAGCGTAATCACACTAATAAAGCTAATAACAAGCGCAATAATAATGCATCCACATGCAACAGTGTTTTGACGTGCAGTTTTAAACCTCTTTCTGGTCAGAATAAAGGTAAAAAGGTCTTCTTCTTTGTGCAATGGGAGGAAAACCTTTCAACCGTATCGTCGTCTTGTTCTCCACTGACATTTTCAAGTTTATAGTGTCGTAGGCATTGATGTACAACGTGTTCATTATACATCAGTGGTGTCGCTTTGTGTAGAAGAGCTGAGATTAATCTCTTTCTAGCAGCGCATTGGCACACAAAGACACGTCGTCGACCACTTTGTAAGTGCCTTCGATTTTAACCTCAATTTAGCCCTTCTTCTCTGTAATTTTATTCGTCCAAGGGTCTTCCTCCCCTTTTTAGCATTCAAATTGTCGCCGCATCTTTTTTGGCGCCCTGCCTGCGATAATAATACGAACGACGGACGGCAGAATATTATTACTCCATTATCGCTAAATTAAGCCCTCATTTGTGGCCCTGAGAGACGAGAAACGGCGGCGGGCGGGTTGTAGTAATTTTGGTCATCATCCCTTTTCTCTGAATTTTGACGTCGTCGGCACAATACCGACTTTAATTCGATCCAAGGCTACTCACTCACGCGGACATCTACGGGGGCTCGACCACTCTTCTCTTTAAAAGGGGGGCTTAATTGAGTCGATTACAGCAATTATCCCCCATGCAAAAAGGTCTTTTTGCTGCCTTGAAAACTGTACCTCTCAATTTGATTTGTTCTTGGACATGTAAAGGGTGTTAACGCCTCCTTTTAAGGTGAGAGTGCTCTTCCCCCAAAATTGATGCTTCTACCGTCGCAATCCATCAGGGAATAATGCGATGATTCTCCTTTTGATGACTTCGTGAGCATCGCTTTAACACTTCAAGCAAACCAAAAGTCTCTTTCAAAGCAACATTCAATCACGAAAGGCCGACGACACAGGGATGACACTGGCGTCTAGTTTAATCTGCATATACTTAAGTAAAGTTTAATCTTCTTTATGAAATGTTAAATGTTTTGGCAACCCTTTATTTGCTTCTCAAGTGAGTAAAAAACTTCCCAACAGCAACAGACAAAAGGCCGCCCAGTGGTAGTAGCAGCGCTTTGAACCAACTTTCTGCTGGGTCACTCTCTCTCTACCCTTTCCTTTCTTCGTTTTCCTCAGAAAAAGAGTTTTATTCAGTGTAGGTGAGCCACCAAGCTGCTCTCCA
>LR138117.1:0-45366 GCA_900659605.1 Tisbe holothuriae | reverse complement strand
TGCAGTTTTCCTGCAGTTTTCCTGCAGTTTTCCTGCAGTTTTCCTGCAGTTTTCCTGCAGTTTTCCTGCAGTTTTCCCCAGCAGTTTTCCTCTCTCCTCCAGCAAGCTGGGCAGTGTGTGCAAAAAGGAAGGAAGGAAAGAAGAAGTTTTCCGGTAGTTTTCCAGATGTTTTCTGGAAGTTTTCCAGCAGTTTTCCGGTAGTTTTCCTGCAGTTTTCCGCCAAATTGTCCTGGTGTAGGAGAGGCCTTAGTCTAGTTTAGTACATATTGATTTAGTCTAGTTTAGTACTTTAGGAGTATTGCAAATAGACATATACAGGAAATTGACATCCAGGGTGACCCTACAAATCCTAAACTACATTTATGACCAAACAATTCCTGTCCAAACAATTCCATTCTGAAGCAGTCGGCCATTTTGGATTGTCCACACAATTCTCTGACCTCACAAATCCCGAGCTAGAAACTGTCCACACAATTCTCTGACCATGCAAGTACGCATCCCCGCAACGAACGGGTCTTCTTCTTAAGTGTCAAACGCCATGTCATCCTAGCAGCCGCTGGCCAATCTCATTATATTAATTGTTTGCACTACTGCTACTACCAGGAGAGGAGAACTAAAGTCATCCACCTTGATTTGTTGTTGTTGTAGCTGCATATCAGCCAACGGGACCTTCAGCTCTTCTCTGCCATTTTTGTCTTGTTTAGACGCATGACTTCAAAAATAGGTTTAAGGGGTGACATTTGAACGTTGACAGCTAGATGATTTGACACTTTTATATTCAATTTTCAGTGTGCTAAGAAGGTCACAATTTGAGTGCTGTTTTCGTTGGGTTCTAATGCAGAATTAAGAGTGGAATTCCTTTTGATGAAATGTTTGGAATCAAGCTTTAGCGACATCATTAATCTTGCTGACGACTGAAAACCCTTTTCTAGACCTCCCTCTACTACTACTGCGTGTTGGCTACATCTGACAGACAGTCCTAAAACGACCTTTTAAAGGTCTTTTAAGAAAAGCTTCCAGAGATTCTTAACTTTATTGTCTTTGATGAGAGTGAGCGGGAATATCTTAGCAGACCTATTTGCACTTTCAGGGGTTTAAATGGGGGTAAACTGATTGTAGGGACGACACATTGGTCAGGAAACGGTGTTAATAGCACGCAGAAAATGGCTCATGTTGAGCTGTATTCGTCCCTGAAACTGGTTGATGCTCCCAAGATCAGGTCAATTTGCGATCCAGTCACAAAGTGCTAAAGAAGGCTAAAAAGTGGCTGTTAAATAAAGTATGGTAGCAGTTTACGAGCTCACTCTTTTAGAACTGACCGCCATCCGGGGTAGTCGTCGGTAACATTTTATACAAATAAAACATCCGCCCATTTCAGCATCAGCAAGCAGTAAAATTTGAGACTTTTTCTGCCCAATTTCCCATTCTTGATTCCGTTTTAATCCCAGGAATGTTTTCCCCTCTTTCTTTCATCTCGTTTGCACCCATTTTCCCCAAACAAACGAGGCGGGAATTTCTCCCGCTGCATCAGATGTTGAACCCACAAAAACATAGCTGCCGTCATATGTGGAATATCAAACCTGTGCATTCTCCAGTGTCTGACCTGACCCCTTCAGGGCTCGAAGAAATCCTTCTTCAGACAAATGTTAGAAACCCAACAAACCGTCCAATCAATCTGATCATAATTCCACAGATGATGCCAAAGCTGAGCATACAAAAGGCGAATGTGTGAAAAATACGGGGAGAAAATAATGCCAACGGAGGAGCAACAGATGCTGGAAGAGACCTTTATTTATTTATCCTGCCTTTCATGTTCCCTTTCAACCGGTCAAGTGACGAAGCACTATTTAAAAGGTATTTCTGGGGAAAATAAATGCACTATTATGGTCAGAAAAGCACCTTTCAACAATAATTAGTTCCTTTCTAAGAGAAAATAAAGGTAAATAATGTGACTTTAACGGTCGGTTTTTATGACGGTAGGAGGTCAAAATGTGAGTATTATTACGCACGCAGTGGCCTTGTTGCGACACTTTAATCTCCTTAGAAACGACTCAAAAACGACCCTCATCTGGCCCGAAATTGACCGTCCAAGAACAGTAGCAGCATGTGCGAGTGAAAACATTTTCCATTGTGTGACCATTTTAATCCTCTAAATGCCCTTTTTAGGCCGCCAAGTGGTGACAAAATGTGGTCACAATATACGTAATGTAATGATTAGACTCTGAGCAGACATGCCTCTCATTTGAAGATTGTATCAACGTCTATTTGAGCACCTTATGGGCTTTTTATACCCCCACGAAAAAAGGCATGTGTACGAGCATCAAATTTCGTTGAGAAGTAAATCTCTCTTTCGCCTCTAATATCGTTTTTGGTCAGGCATCTGACATCCCTTCTCTCGTTGCATTTTTCTTTGAAGCCTCAGAGCGGTTTTATTTGGACCCGCTGTCGACAGTTGCATCGAAAGCCAATGCCTTATTATTGTATTTATGCTCTTCTTATAAATGCAAGAAGAGTATTTGCCACGGGGCGACTGAGAAAGAGATGCATTAAGACAATGGCTTCTGCAAGTGGCAATTGCAAAAATCGTGCCGATTATGAAGAGAGAGCATAATTATGAAATATTCGCCCAATTGCAGAAAATGAGCGTGGGATTGGAATTGCATCTTTGTTGTCTATATTTGCTCAGTCTGCCGTCGTTGTACAAATCGCCGCAGGGCCCTAATTGGGTTTAAAATACAACCGTCTGGTCCGATTTACGTCCATTTCTGGGCGTGTGTTTTAATCTCAATTATGTCATATTGTGCAAAAACGAGACCTCCCATCTTGCAAACACATATTTCTGCACAAAACACGCTTCACTTACGATTGTAATAATGACGACTTAACTCCTTTTACCAAAGATATTTTCCACAGGATATGAGCTCATAAAGCAAAGAAGAACCTGTTGTTGTCATTGTCATATAATGGCCAAGAGTTACCCATGCGAGCGACACATATTAGAAGCAGAAGAAAAATGCGCTTTGAAGCATTTGCAATAAATTACATGTACAAGAGTGCTTGCCCCTCAAGCCATATCCGGTTTCAGGCTTTACCATTTTTTTGCCAAATGAAGAAGAAGGATTCATTAAAAACGCGTTGCTACCACACGAGCTGGCTGTGTCTAATAATAATACCATGTTTTTGTCTCGCTCTGCCGGACATTTGAATGACTGAAAAGTGTACCTTCGTCTTCTTCTTTTTCTGCTTCATTATGGCGCTGTAAAGGTCGGTGGAGACTGTTGCTTGCTCTCCAAAATGCCTTTGTAACAACAATCCGACGAAATTTTGACAGTCTACAAGATATACACAATAGCTCATATGATGCTTGTATCTATTGAACTAAAACTTGCAAATAGCTTAAAAGATGGCTACATGTTTATGCTTTTGTTTCGCAGGGTACTCGCTTTGTCAAATGGTTCTTTGGTCACACATTTTTCTGAGGTATCTTTTGTCGTACGTGTGTGAACAAGCTTCTTTTCTGTTGCTGTCACAGAGTTATTATTATGATCGTGAACTCAGTGGCTGTGTTCCGGTCACTCGCCCGGCCAGGTGGAACGAAGAAAATAATGCATAAAGCAACTATTACATTCATACATTGCCACCAATTTCCAAGACAACCTTTTAGAGACACGACAAAGTTGAAGGCATCATGATTACCTTCAAGTAACATTTGCACACGGTGTCCTCGAAAAACGGGAGTCCACGTCCTTAGCGCAGCATCAGATGCCAAATGTATGATCACCATAATGAGGGTTCAAAATCCACGACTCATGGTGTTAAAATGTCCCTTTAAAATGGTCTCCAACGTCTTCTTTGTGCTGCTGCTGCTAATGTCACATCTTTTACAGCAATTCTTTGTTCTCTGATGTCTTATTTGCTCCCGGAGACCGCAAGAGAAGGAAAAAAGGCCTCTTTTCCAAGATCTGGTCAGAATAAGCCACTGCTGCAGCTACTCGTCTTCATTGTAATCATGCGTGGGAAAAACAAGGCAAAGTTCATCATTATTATTATTGTCGTAGCAGCTGCTTTATTCACTGCTTCTGGTCATTAAACAGCGTTGTCAACGTATATTTAAATCATCTTGTGTGTATATAATCAAAGTTGGACAAATCGCGGTCATGTATGTCAGTGATTTAGCGTTATACGCAGCTGGGTAATCAATCCAAATTGGAGACAAAAGAATCAAGAAATATTTCGGCTTTATTGTTTTATTGCCGCAAAATAACTCCGCCGCTGTTGCTTCGTTTTGGTCTTTGAAGGCTGTGAAGCGTGTCTTTGGAGCAAGCAGGATAATGATAATTCCAAACATTGACGCTGTTGCTTTTGCACCTTTAGCGCAATGCACAGTGGGTTTAGACAGGTTTAATACGATTATTAAGAGTTCATTGTTTGCTTGCTTCCATTTGTTTAGTCCACTGTGCAATGTTCTCCTCCGAACTGCTGCTCTCCGAACCAAAACCTCCGAAGAGAATATAATAATCGTACCCAGCTGGAGAACGCAAACAAAGGCAAATAACAGAATTCGCTCCTCCTCCCAAATACCCCGTTTCTTCACCTCTTTTAATTCCAAAACTCGATGATGTCGTGGCCAGCTCTAATTGTCTTCTTCTTCTTCATCTGACGACGGTTTTCTTCTTCATGATGACGAGCTCGTTTCCTCATGATATTATTATTAGCAAGTCGTTGCAGAGAGGAAAGAGGAAAAACTGTTGTAACCACGAATTGTATTGTGAGCATCAAAGAAATTCAACATGGTCATTTGGACTTCTGGGACGGATGATGTCGGGATTCCAACGAGATATGGGATACATGCATAGATGTGCAGCTTACTTGTAACTCTACAATTGACACAACTCTTTTCACGTTATGCTAAAAAAGATGTATTTAAATGTCAATTGACTGTGTATTATGAATGAAGAAGCAACTTGGCTTACTAACTTTCCCGTCTACTATCCTTTTATTATATCTTTGGATTGCCACCGCCATCGTCATTTTCCTTCCATTTCTTCCTCTTTGGGGTATGTACCGTAAATCATCTGAATGGGCATCATGAGCAAAGACGAAAAAAGAGGAGGAAAAAGAAAGAGATTTCTCCGCGAGAGCTGCTTAGAAATCGTGACTGGCCCAAGGTGGGGAAAAGTTTCGGCTTCTGCTTCTTCTACAAGCCGATTTGCGAGGCATAGGGATGACTCTTTTTTGTTTATGTGACGATTAATTGGAGCTATTTATAGGTATAATACTGTGTAAAGGTATAGTAAACTGGCATCCCTATAGCGGCTTTGAGGTGGTCATTCAGTGAGCAGTTAGCGGATGCACATGTCTTGTAAAATGTCGAAACTACGGTTTTCTTATTTTACCCCTCCCTCCGTTTTCCCTCTTCTACACGGAGAAAATTCATTGTTATTATTAGACTTTTGTGGATGTGACATGCTGACGTTTTTTGTCGTCCAATGTTTTCTTCCGGTTTCACACGGTGAATTATTTAATCTAATCTTGGACAAGAATGAATCTTTGAATATTGACAGATTAATTTAGAGTGTGCCTTTTAAATTATTACTTAGAAATGGCGCTGAAGTTCATTAATACAAGTTAATAACTTAGGATTTGAAACTAGTAGCAGCTCTATGAAAAGAACCCTTTTAACGTTTATTGCTTAGACTAGACATGAAATAACCTTGAAACCTCCTCCATTAACCCGTCCATATCCGTCTCTCCAACATATTAATTGCATTCTAGCTCATCATCATCATTCCTAATCCGAAATCCATTATTAATATTTCTGTCATCCTGGATGAATTGCTCAGTTGGAGACTTTGACAACGACGAGTTTGGATCAAAGCTTTGACAATCTTCTGCTGGATTTGTCATCATCAGTGAGTGTGACCAAACCAATGGTATGCAGCTACTCCTCTACCTTCCAAAACCATATTTTATGCTCTTGTCTGTGTGTTCGAAGCTTCATTTCGTGTGAATGATGTTGTTATTAATAACCTTAGATCATATTCTTTTGTCACCCTTCATTGGGTTCACACGCTGTTGCATGGGATGCCATTTTGAATGACTGGATGATGTTACTGCCGTCAAAAGGTGATTAGAGGCAAATTGAGAGGCATTGAGGTACTATATGACTAGTAGTATAGCAGCTCAATGGGTGCGAGAGTCATTCGTCGGGATGTTCCCAGAGGTTGACTTTTGATGTTATGGAAGCAGCTGCTGCTGCTTTGTTTACAGTCATGATAGGATCACTTTTAATCACTGCTGCCGTCGTGCTCAAAAAGGGGGTGTTTTGTTGCTCGTTACGTGATTGGCTTATTTCATGCTTTAATCATGTCGATCGAGGTGTCGCGTCAAAGCACAGTGGGCTAACATTGTATTAAATCATAATAAAAGACTAGTTACGTTATTGCTAACCATAGTCTATGATAGGCTTTTCATTCCCACTGTGCATTGTACGCTTCATTGCCTTTTTCGTTAGCTGAAACAATGTTTTAAAAGGTTGATCAATGACACGCTTGACTCACGAAAAAACAAGCAACAACATTCTAAACACTGACAAAATGTGCACACACAGGAAGTGCATCAGAGACCGACACAGTATTATGTAAGCCGTTCCAAATGATATAATTGAATAATTCATCGGCTGCAAATGTCGTTTAATAATAATGCGAATCGACCTTATAGACCGAAATGGCGCATCCATTAAGATTTAATACGATGGCCTGACTTGAAGACGTGAATCCGCCCTAGCTGCGAAAGGTCAAACCGAAAAAAAAGAAAGTTCAGAGTATAAAATCTCCTTCTAAATCTCGTCCGCAGTCTGACATATTAAAACGACTGATGCCGGCTAGATGGCAAATGCTACTAGACTTGAGAGGCCACACGACATAACAGGCTTAAGATGATCTTTTAAACATCTTAGTTATATAAGTTTGAACAATATCTTAGCTTTAAGACAGTGTCTATTTATGTTATATATAATGAATCAAAATTCATAAAGTCTGATAAAAATGGACCTGTTTTAACCCCGTCATCTCTACAGCCACCGTGACGTCACCCCACTTGACCTTTTCTTCCGCCTCCTCCTTCTCCTTTTTCTCAGGTTAAACGGTGAAAATATGCTTCAAAACATGAACAAAATACGATCAGCGCACACTTTTTCGTAGCACTCGCGAGGATATAAAATGTCAACATTTGTGCTTAATATTTACATCGACATAAACGGGAATCCTTTGTTCTTTGCGTGATGCTGCTGCAGACAACAAATAAAAACGACACAAACACTCTTGAATTTTAATGTCATCATAAACACGCCATGACATATCTTTAAGAAAAAACAATATGTCGATATCTTCGCCTATGCTCTGAATTTTCTCCGGCTAATTTCCCGTTTAATATATGTGCGAACATGCTTCTTCTGACTTGACCTTTCGCCCGGCTACGACGAATGTTTCTCCTCCTCCTCCTTCTCCTGCCCTTTTTTGAATTGAATTCTAAACTTCTGAGAGTGTTTAGAAGTGAAAAAGTAGCACACGGATCTGAGTGTTTGAACTTTTGAGTGCGACCGGACGTGAGCTCTCTTCATATGTCAGAGTCTCCCTCTGCGCCGTTCTCAGCTTTGGAAAGCACTCTCCTCAGGTCTGGGACTGTTTTCCTTTTAAAGATCTTCCTTCTGTGTGCCCAAGTGAAGCTGAGTCCGCTTGGCGGTGACCTTTTGATGCTGAGCAGATGCAACTGGCCGTTTCTTCTTCTTCTTTGATGATAGTGTGAGCAATGTGTGCATGCCCTGGAGAGAGGAGAGGAAGAGCTGTTGGTGACCTTTAAGGCTGTGTTGCTCATGATCGGGTAAGACAGAAGACGAAGAAAGCTCTTTCTTAAAGTTATACGACTCCTTCTTCTTGCCCCGGTCGATACTTGGAAACGACCGACCGAACTTTAAAATCCGGCCGAAGATAAACAATATTTCCCCTCCTCCTTCTCCTTCTCCCTGCAGAGTTGGCATGTCGTGCAGAAGATCTTTCTTTCCCAGTTTTTCGTCCCCCTTGAGGCATGTGGCAACAGAACGATTATACTCGAAAGCTGCTCTCTCTCATCATTGCTGGAAGTGTTGACCTGCTTCTCTCTTCTGTCAAACAACGACGACGACGACGACGACTCGCGATGAGATTAAGCATTTGGCGAGCGTGTCGCCATACGAGGCTGCTTTTTAATCTGACTTCTTCCATCTCTGCTGCTGCTGCTTTCACGGCTGGCGACCCCTGACATTTCATGACTTTTATAGTTTTACTAGGGCGCGCCTTTGCTAGTAGGCTGTTGTAGAAGGAGGAGCAACAGTGTGTGGCCCTTTTACGGGCAAAGGCCGAGCTGAGGCTGGGTGCAAGCCGCGTGTTTATAGGGCAAGCAAGGGAGGCGTGAAATAGGTGGGAGGCGGAAGAAGAAAACATTCCTCTGGCGTGTTTTCGGGGCAGGTCAGTCAGCTTTCGAATCGTTAAAGGTGAAGAGAAGGAAATATCTTGGAGACTAATTTGAGGCAAGCAATGGAATGTTTATGGTGATATCAGGAGTTTAAACAGTTATTCTCTCCGTTCCTTTTCCAGGCAATCTCGCACAACTCTGCAACCAGGTCTAACATGACGACCTCTGTGTCCGCAGCCGCCAAGAAGCACCTCAGCTCACCATCGGGCAGTCCGCCGAGGTCATCATCGCCTCAGCCACCGGTGTCATCCCTGGACCTCAGCCTGTTCCCCAGACCGCCGCCGCCCCCACCGCTGCTGTCAAAGTTCGCGTTCGGGTCGCTAAAGAAGACGTCAACGAACAACAACGGATTGGGTGAGTGAATAGCTTGCTGTTGGGTGTACAAGTATTATTTATGATCGTCGTAGCCAGGTCGTGTAAACGTTAAACAAAGACATGTTTGTTTACATAAAAGAATATTTATTTCGAATGCAAAATATGCGAAAGTGTTGCATGATTAAGTATTTTAGAAGAAGTTTTATTGACGTACTAAACATTCTTAACATAAAACATTGAATACTGTCGATAACCCCAAGTAAACTTCTAAAATAACATTTAACTGCATGCTCTATTGTGATATATCTTGTTGCCCTTACCATTTAAAAACGTTTAAAACCGCATGATTTGACATTTTCTTCGGAGAGAATTTTCTCCAAAGATGCCATTCGGGGAAAAGTTTATTGTATGTAACGTCCAATCCAACAAAGCCATGTCACATTCGAAATCTCAGCACATGTTGCTTCCTTCCAAAGTTCTAAAACCTGTTGACCATACGATCATTATTATAATGCTGTTGTGCTCAGCCCGCCCATGGCACACAAGACATGGAGTCGTGCACAGTGGTTATTAAAGGCGAAGGTATCAGGTATAATCAGGCTCTGTCGTACCTATTTTGTCTTCTATTAACCCAGTGTGCAGTAATGTACGTGTGTGGCACTGCGGCGTGTTCTTCTTCTTCATCGTGTCAGCCACCTGTTGTTGCCGACAAGACCTTTTCCTCCTCATTATGATTATTACTATGGGAAAAAAGAAATGTCTCTCTGGACTTTTTAAACCAGCGTCATTGAAGTTAAATTCTCCTTTTAAAACCCGACATGGCAGCTGAGCTGAGAGCATGATGACATGGGCAGAAAAATAAAGTGGGAACACGTAAGCGGAAGAAATTCTCCTCCTCCTCCTCCATTCGTTAGAGGGTTCACAACCTTAATTCGGACCTCAAATTGCAGGGCTGTCGTCTTCTTACTTTTCTTTCAATCAAAAGCCTTCTTCGCTACTCGTCTTACTCAAGCTCACATTATTATTATTATTATACCGTACACGCATATTCAGCGCTGACACTCTAGTCCAGCAATTATAACCCGCTAGCAATGGTGGCCATGACAGTAGCATCATCATCATTATAATACGTTGACGTCTCTCCCTCTCATATGATGACGTCGCCGAATTATAATAAAGACCTTTCTTGCATCTTCTGAGGTGTCAACCGAGTCGTAAACTCTCTTTTAACTGCTTCATAATAAGGAGAGGTGTGTGTGCACTTGGAAGGTGCAAAATGTTAAAATGATATAATGACGGTCGGTGGGAATGAGAATAATAATCCGAAAGTGGGCTCTAAATGCGAACCGGCAGAAATTGACCATATGCCTGTTGCAAAGCCTCTTTTTCCATGCTCATTATCAGCAGTAAGAAAAGAAATAAAAGGTCTTCTTCTTCTTCTTCTCCCACAATGAGCTTCTGTTGTAAATTACGCGCACTCTCAAAGAGAATTAAAAGTTTGGCCGGCGTGATCTGCTAATGGCTCACTCAGAACGGTAATGCTTCGTCTTCTACGTTGATTGGAGATTTTCAATCAAGAGTCGTTGACTGTGTGTTTTCGAAGCCATTCTTCTTCTTCTTCTTCTTCTTCTTCTTCTTCTTCACACGGAGGAGCCACAAAACCAGTGTGATCGGTATCTCCTTTGCCTAAAGACACAAAAAGCTTCTTGAGAGAGAGAGATGTCATAGAGCACTCAAAAGCCACAGCAGCCCAATAAGATGTGTTCTCTCGCCCTGTTCGTGTAATTGATCTTAGATTTTCTCAGCCGATGTCGTCCCGACCAGAAGAGATCGTTGTTCCAGAAGTCTCTTTTGTTCAATCATCTCGGTGGTGGTGGCGATATGTCATCTTGCCACCTCAGAACAAAGTGCTTTTTGTCTCTCTTCTCTCTTGTCAACACCATGAGAGTCCAAATCGTGTAAAATCTCCCACATCTCTCTCAAGAGTTCTGGTTGACTTTTAAAGATCAGGAGCTTCAACCTAACCTTAAATTCACGTTTTTAGCGAAGGGCGTGCCTGATGAATTTTTAGCTGGAAGCAAGGGGTTTAATTCAATCTTGATGTGCGGGAACGCAGCACAATGACAAATAGACCAGGAATAATAATAATAAAGCACGACTTTACGGGGTCTGCTAATCCTTTTCAATTTCACGGCTGCGTGTGATCAGGGTTGACAGTTTCTTTGTAGGGACAAAGAGGATGTGTGGTGGATTAGATTGTATAAATGTATAAGCAACTGGCAACCCTGATCTTGTGAGATATGTCCTGTGAATAGAGCAGGAAGTGTCACCAGTTGCCTCGCCCTAAAAGTCCTTTTGTCACTTCCAACACGCTCGAGATTCCTCTTCTTCCCCCAGTTTTAAATATCACTCTTAAACTTCCTTTTTACAAAAGATCTGAAGAACAAACTCCTTCAGAAGAAGCAAACAAAAGAAAACAATTTTCAAGTAGCTTTAAAATTAAAGGTCAAGCGGTTTGATTTTTTTCCTTCCATGACCACATGACGACGACATTCGCCGTATTTGCTTTATTTATTTTCGCACGTTTTGACCTAGAATGTCTCCTTGAAAGCGGCGCTGTTTTCTCATTGTGCATGTACGCATTGTATGTAGGATTAGAATACGAGTCGTCTGCCGCCCTGGGCAGAGAATGCGTCAACACACACACAGGGATGAGGTCCAGTGAACCCTCAGCCTTGGATTGTGTCATTTTTCGAATCTCCCGCGCTTTTGACCGCGGATCATGGCAGCAAAATCAGGAAGCGATTCTCTCTCTCTTTTCGCGGTGGTGACGAAGACACAAAACGACAAATCACGTGAACACATTTTGTGACATTGTCGTCTAATTCTTCTCTTCCGCACAGTGGATTAAGGTTTTCCTTACTCGTTCTAAACTAGGACTATGAAGCACAGATTTGATTCCAGTCTAAACCCACTGTTGCAGAGTCATCCAGTTGTGACACGCTGTTAGCCATCGGATGATCAGGAAACTGCTGCTTGTTGTGTTTTATACACACAATGTGTGCATTCGACCAGGAAAACAGTGTTTAGGGTGCAAAACACGCATTAATCATACGTGTTTAAGGTCTATTTATGATCAAGGTGACCTTTCCCCCAATCTCTGAAAGACCCAAATGCACACGTCGTAAAAATTAAGGCCTTTTTTCGTGTGTCAGATAAGGACGAATGTCGAGATAATAATTATGAGGACGGCAAAATGTGCATAATTGCCGGAGATCTAAAATAAAATTGGTCATTATCTTCCATTTAGAGTGAGCGACATTTTGGAACATGTTCAAATATGGCACAGAAATGGAATATTGCTAATTGGCCCATAATATCACAGGAAAGTTCATCTCTCTAATCCAAAATGTTAATTTCATTCACTTTCTCCATTTTTAATTCCAACATTTGGTACATTATATCCGGCGGGGTTTCTTGTCTTATTTCCGACCCTTCCTCCCTGATTTCCCATAGTCTTCTTATTTGGCAACACCAAAGGAAACGAATTAAAACGGTGGAGGACCAAACTTTGTCTATTCGTGGGACTTTTCTTCTTCTTATGCGGTCTGAAACTCTGCTGGGAAGAAATCTTTATTTCATTCATACGGCGCTGGCCGGAAGAAGAAGAAACAATTGAGATTTGAGAGGGTTCTTTTTTGCTCATCGGCCAAGATGCTTCTGTTTCAAACAACATCAATCATACCAATTTTGAGAGATGGAAACGGCATTATTTTTGGAGACCGCTTTTGCACACATATGACCACGCTTTATCTAGAGTTACTATTAATAAAAGTAACGCAAATATTGCTTTAAAGCAAATGTCCGATACAACGCAATAATATATGTAACCATTGTAATAATGAAATGTGATCTTAAATGTAACCCAACTATGCCTTCCTTCCTGACACTCTGTCTCTATTTGTCACCCTTAGTTCCGCTGTCTGTTCCTCTTGCAGGGCGCTCTTGCTTGTTGGTTCTTTTTTTGGTCCAGGAAGGAAGAAGAAGGGGAAATTTGTCGTTGCTTCCACTGCTGTTGTTGTTGTGACTTGTGATCGAGATTTGCTGCTGCTGCTGTCTCAAAATAAAGGCAACATTTGGCGCAATTACGTACCAATTGGAGACAGATTTTCCTAGTCTAAGATAAGGGGGATGGCGAAATGTCTAAGAACAGGAAAACTGGAGCAGAATCTGCTCTTGATTTTTATCTCATAACGATCAGATTGACAAACCAGTTTAAATCCTTCTATTGACCTAAAGAATGTTCCAGAGCTTCCACTTAGGCTCATGTTTCAAGTTCGTAGGATACGTCTCTATAGACGGGTGAGAACCTTGTCTTTACACTCCAGTACATACATGACAGCTTACTCGTGTCTGATGGTGCCTATGTGTGCAAGAATTAAGCCACTCCAGGCCAGAAGAAGAAAACAAATGCAGTTAATAAAAGAGGTGCATTTTTTCAGCAGTGTATGTACGTATCATACGTAGGAGGATCAGGAGAAGATTTATGCGTTATACGGCGAGTTCGCGTTCTGTAAGCAACTCTTTTCTTTCTTCAATTCTCGCAATTTTGCGGTAGGATTCTAAAGAGGAACCTTTACAGTGGACGTCACAGTGGATTCATTGGCAAATAGGTTGCATACTGAGCGTCATTTAGATATATTTAAGATTAAATAAAAATTGGCCCACTGTGTTCCGGTCATCATTACACGCAAATTCGGTCTTCTTTGTGCCTCATGTTTGTTGCAATAAATCCTTTTTTTTTCATCCAAGCACAAAAGGAGTTGAGAGTGAACGGAGAGCAGCAAAAAGGATTCAGATGTATGATTATATATATTTAAGAAGTTCACGCTAATCTTGGCAAATAAAGACATCAAAGCTCTCCAATGTTACCATAATTATTTGTTTTTATTGTGATCTCATATTCCTTGGCACCTTTTCTGCTATAATGACCATGACTCGAATTAAGTTTCAAGGTTGGAATAAACTTTTGCAGCTACCTTTAATTTTTAATTCTCCTTAATGAAAAAAGAAGAGTAAATGCCAAAGGTTGGTCTAGACTCAATTTTAATGTCAATTACAGTTCTACTAATGCATGAATGTCAACATTTGGACATTTGAATACACAAAGGACATCCTTCCGTTGAATTGAGACCTCCCGAGGCATGCTTTAAAAACGAATTTTAGCATCTGCAACCTTTTATTTTCAATACCATGTCAACGGCATTTTTGTGCGCGTTCGGTCCTTTATTGCACTCAAATCTGGGCAAAAAACGTCCCAAAACTTGTTCCATTTTTGTCCCTATTATGCATTGCATGCAAACCTTTGCTCCAATAGATAATCAAAAGCGGAATATACTTACATAAGGCATTCATCCTAAAAGCCTTTCAACATTTTTGCATTAACATTTTTCCAACCGTTTTTGCATTGAATCTCACGCAATGTCGTCTAAAAAAGGTTAGATGACATAAAAGTGTCATTTTTAAAGCGAATTAAGCGGTTAATTGACCATCATCCATTTCTCTACTAGGAAGTAACATTGTTGACTTTTTCCGCCCTCCGCTCGCTCGCTGCTCGTGCTGCCCTCTAAAGCCGCAATGGATTCTGCAGGGTTGACTTCTCTAAACACAGTGGTTTTATAAACTCCTCTTCTTCCAATATAATGTCACATCCATTTTTATGTCCTGCACATGACCACTGTGCCCTCTAAAGTCTTTATCATCATCATCGTTTTGGCGTAATTTACCTTTTTTGTTCAACAGAAATTGGCCGCGGTTTTTCTGGTTCGAACTTCTGACTTCCTCATAGTTTTAAAAAGCGTACAGTCACAGTAAGAAGAGAAACGCATTAGACATGATTAGCGTCGTTTTGTCTCTGCGTATACACGTTTTATACATATATTAATAATCAGGCCTAGGATATGCACATGCGGATGTATTATGGTGTTGTAATTGATTGGCCTGGTGTTGCCTTTTTAACGCATTTTTGCAAGGTTAGTCAATCAAACATAGACTCTTGTATGTACTCTGCAAATGCTTTTCTGTGAGCATTTTCCAACCAATATTTTCCGAGTGCAAGATCGGAATCAATTGAGCGGACAAGAATTGACCTCTCTGACGCTCTTTAGAGCTTTACCTGCAAAAATGAGGGCTCTTTTCACAGCTTTTGGGGGGAGAAAAACAAGTTATTGTGTGACCCAAAGTGCCCTCAATTGAGTGAGCAAGAGGAGGAAACAAGCATTTTTACTTTCACAAATGCCCTCTTATTACAAATGGGAGTCCGTAGATTGGTGATTGAAATGTGTCATTAGATGCTACTTGAAATAAGAGGACTAAATACTTCATTACATACACTACTCCATGAAGTGTAATACTCTCCATCTTCCCCATAAATCCCTTGTTTTGCCCTCCAAATGCCACTCCTGAATCCTCTTACAGGTCACGATCTCATGAGTAATCCCAACAACAAAACAGATCCTCCTTTTGCCGACATCTTGTTTAGCCTGAGTAACTTGTCAGCGAGTCCGTTGGATGATTATATTCCGCCGGTCACTATTACCAGATCTTATCACTGCGAAGCCCTTTTCTCCGCTCTTATCTCACTACCGTAATATGCCAAAAGAGATAAACTTCGTCATCTTTTCAATTCGTTTTTCTTCTTCATTTGCTCATTCGTGGGCCGGGAGCAACGGGGCATTTCTTTTTCTCCAAACGAGCATGATTAGGGTTTATTCACTCTCCTCCGCATGGGCATGAAGTGCGGATTAACGGGACGAGTGCAAAAGAGAAAACTAGGATGCAGAGGGAGATTTCATTACGATACCGCTGCTCCGATCAAAGAGAGATTCTAGCATCACTGGGGTCACTTTGTCACAAGTCTCATCTCCAATTCGATCCAGTCTGAGAATTTGTCTCCTGAACCATTTTGTGAGGGAAGCTCATTAACAGCCCCATTGTCTGTTGGGTCAAAGCTGCGGCATTCCCACACAGTGAAAAGTAAGTGTAACCCTTTCTTGATTCGGAAAAGACGTCATTAGCCCGGCCGGGCGAAAGACCATGTCAGATAAGGGATGGCAAAAAAATGAGTAGCAGTTGTTGACTCGGCTTGCTGCTAGCACAGCTCCAGGGCCTGCGAAGAATAAGAAAATATAGCTTTGTATAGTCTTCGGTCAAAGAGAGAGAGACGGGCTGATAACGACTATTGCTGGGAGCAAGGGAGATTTCAGGGCTGCCATTGTGGCATCTTTTGCATTAGTGAATGCATTGTCCATTCCTCAATATGGCGCCCATAGGTCGACCCTTTATGAAAAAGTGAAAGACCACCTCTTGGTACTCAGGTTTGGTTTTCTGCCCGGAAGAATTAAGCTTGTGTGTGGCGGAGAAGAAAACTTTTGACCATCTGTCGCCCCAATGACGACGACGTCTTTCTTTAGTGTGTCGCATATGCACACATACCTTCATGTTAGTACGTTCTACATCTTGGGTCTTGGACGTGACATTAAATGCAGAGAGGAGCGCATTTTATGGCAACTTATTAAATTGTTGAGGAATTTGTGAGTAGTCTCGACATCCTGTAAAGAGGAGGAGGCCCCGTTATAAAACCTTTCTAACCTCAGCTCATACTTTCTATTATTCACTCTTTTGCCTCTGCGGATGAAAGGAAACTGCCGTTAGCCGAACGGTGATAAAACTGCTTAATTAAATCGATGTTTGGACTACTCTTGAGCAATTTAAGGTCATTTTAGATTCCCGCATCACGTTTTCGATTTGATTTGTAGCCCACTTGAGCTCTGACACGTTTATTACAATCAGGCTTTACGATTATCGACGACGATGAAGATGCCGTTGTGGTCAGTTTTCTACACACATAAATCTGCCTCCTTCATTGGCTTCTCCTTCTTCTTCTTCCCTTTCACTCTTGCGAGGCCTGATGCACGTTGTCGAATTACACGTATGGTCATAACTGACGCCTCTACTGACAGGTCAGCAAAGGTGAAAAGAGAGGAGAAAACGTCTTAAAATAATGCAGCCTTCATCATCATCATCATCCGAAAATTGGCGCCATTTTGAGCTGTGGGGGCATCAGCGTAGGTCATCTGCTGCTGGAGAGAAGAGAGGAAGGCCACGACTAAAGCGAGCTACTTAGAACTTCAGGGATGCCATTTTCTACAAGTTAACAGATGATTTATGTGTTTTAAACATTCTCAAGTGTAGTTTGAAATAGCATCCCTCCCTGGCCACCGCTGCATGATGATAATAAAAAGTGAACGAGGTTAGTCTCATTTTTGGGTGTCATTGAGAAAAAAGGTAAAGGAGGCAAAAAGGAGGTCCCCATTCTCTTTGTGTCGACAGTCCATTTGGAGCAATTATCTTGAACTCCGACATTCTCACTGATTGTACCATCAACTGCTTAATTCCGACGCGTAGCATAGGCAGATGTCAGAGAGCGTCGTCATTAACCGCTTTGGTTCAGGGGCTGGGTCGAAAAGGGTCGCAGCCATCTTTATAACAAAACGGCTGCCTTCATTGTCGATTACACTTTTACGTGTTGGGTGTTAGCTTTTTATACAACGCTGTGACCGTTGAAATGTAATAATCCATTTCCATCATGTGTGAAAAAAGAGTCAGTTGAGGAATTGAAATAATAATAAAGGCAGATCCGTTGGTCGCATGAATAGGAATGATGAAAATCGTCTTGTCATCTTGTAGCAGCATTTCGTGACCTAACCGCAGCTGACAGAACCAAGAAGTTGTGTTCCCATGCATTAACTACCACCATTGCTGCTGCTGCTACAGAAACCCATATGATGACGTTGTTTTCGCTGTTATCCCCTTTCTTTCTTTCTTTCTTTGCATCAATGCGGCCATTAGATTTCTCTCATGCACCCATGATGACGGCAGCAGCAGCGTGGTGATGAGAGCTAACTAAGCAACAAATTATGTCGTTAGACTAAGTTTAGGTTCAAGAAAGGAGGAGATCTATAGCTCTCCTCCATGTTAACAGCTATGTCCAGAGAAGGGGTTACAAGAAAGTCGTGACATGTAGCTGTTATTATCATTGCTGCTGCAGATGACTGACTTTTGATGTTTTCACCTAGTGGGAGAAAACAACACCAATGCTTGATATCAGAGCAGACCCATGTGTTGGGTCAGTTCTGACATCAGCTGTTTGGGGGGAAACTAAGGCAGCAGCAGCATCCGCGCGACCCATGAGATTAAAACAATTAAACTCCAAGTAGCGGAGTCAGATGGGAAGTTGGGAGAGATCTCAACGCGACGATTATTTACGAGCTAGAGGAAGGAAGAGAAGAAAGAGAAGAAAGAGAGAACAGCGGATGACCTGAATAGGTTTAATCCAGTGCATAACATTAAGCAAGATACAAATGTAAGAGACCATTTCTTGTCTTCAGACATGGTGTGCATCAATAAACAATGTGTTTATACATTTGTACAATTAATACTTGAGCATACAATAATATTATGCTGGCCATATTGCAAACATTTCATTCTTCTCTGAATTCCTCTCCAAAGCTCCAATTGGAATAATTGTTCAGCTCCTTTTGAATGACGATACAGCTCTTGTAAAACTCACTGCGAAAATTGATCGGTTGGCCATTGACGTACAGAGGATGTATTCAATATTACAGCTCAATGGCTGCACCCGAACGCCCTCCGGGCATCATTTACACGGTTCAATATGTTGTTGCTCTCCGCTCACACATCAAAATTGAGGGTCGTCGTTTTTGGAAGACAAGTAACAAGCTGACGACACGGGGTAATAAAAAGAATGATGTCAAAACGACGTCAAAGACAACTGACCTTTTTACCATTTCTGTTACAAGTTCTGAGTCTCCTCCTTTTGATCAATGTTCGTTATATCATTATAAAAGGTGTCTTGTCTTGACTCTCGCCTGCGGGTGTGCGAGTTCTTCTTTTCTTTAGCCATCGCATCGGGCACTCATTAGGTCCTATTCCAAAACTCTTAACCCGACCCGACTCTCGGCTATATATGTACGAACATCATGTATGTATGAAAAGGCCGATCATTTTGGCTCCGTGTGTATATATTGCACCCATATTGCATTGTATTCGAGCTGCTTGGTCATCCTCCTCCTCCTTTATTTCATTTAGCAATAACAAGAGAAATATCATTCTTTTGAGCCCTGTGCCCGCTAGATGGCAGGTAAGGTCACAAGAGTGGTTGGCTGTTTGATGGCAAAATGAGCTAATACCATCTTGCGGTCAAATTTTGCACCTTCCGTCCAATCCACAGATATGTATAATGAACCATAGATTGGAATCATAAATGAAACTGAATTTCTTTACAAAAATGAAAGCAAAACGGGTGTTTTGCACCTACACACAAACAGTTTGACTCAATCTGAGCAAAAAGCACTTAACAGAGTTGAGAATTCCAAAAAGGACTTTTTCAACCCGTGTTTTGCCAAAGCAGCAAATGTTGCCGTTTTTACAACTTCAACATAATTGTATGTGTAATCAATCTATGGGTAGTTACTTTACAGATCTGTGTGTCCACCCTTTTCCAGGGCATGAGCTTGTCTCCTGAGAAGACCCAGCTCAGGAAATTCGATTTTACAAGAGAAAGGGAGGATAACATAAAGGGAGAAGGCATCTCTACTAATGACACATGCATTTTATTTTATAGCACTGCACCAGGAAAATTAAAACTGAACTAAGGACTAATATTTAAAAAGGCTGCTCTTGTTGGATGAATAATGCTTTGTACAAATGTGCATATATATGTGTTATTAGAGATGATAGGAATATCACTGACATACAATTACTGTGTTCTCTTGCAATATAATCTTCTGCAAAACGAGAGGTCTCTTTTTCACTGAGCAAAGTGACTGATGAACTCAGTCAAACTGCCGACCAACAGGCTTGCTAGAGCTCATTGTGAAAGGGGACCAAAGTTTTCCTCAAAACGCAGTATTTGTGGAATTTGGATTAGACGCCACAGTGAATGAACCAAGTTTTGCTTTCTACTATGCTTTTTATACCTCGAATTTGCTTTAGTGGCCCCAAATAGTTCGAAATGGTTTCAGTTTGCCACTTTTAGGTGCCATTGGCCCAATCTGGCAACCCTACCGACCACTCTTGGGACGTTACCTGCCATCTAGCGGGCACAATGCTCAAAAGAATGATATTTCTCTCTTTATTGAAAAAATACACCATACGTAATATTAATCACAATGACTTCTATTCGACCTCGCTGTAATAACACTTTTCCTTCAAGAAAACGTTGAATGACACGACATATTTTTTCTTCGTGTCAGCTGCAACATCGACCTATAGACGTTTCTCATTCTTCTTCACCTTTTCAAACCCTTTTTAGAAAACTGGACTCGTTTTTTGTATCTGCACCGGTCAACCTTCAAGTGCTCCACTATTTTTTCCTCTCGCAAAAATTGCGAAGGGCATTTTATCTTGTTTAGGAGCCTTTTGTTGTTGCTACTTGGGAGACTTCGGAGGAGGAGCGCTTATCATCACTCGGAGGACAAGAGAGAAGAACGAGTCTCCTTTTGTTAGAAGATGATGATGATGGCGTTATAATGAGGCCGCATTTTTCAAATTATAACCCGAGCATGCTGAGCAAACGAGTTAAAAGTGGAATTAGAACAAGAACAAGGTCTTTAAAATTGACCCGAACCTCATTAAGACCTGTCGAGAGCAGTTTATATTTAGCACAATGAATGTAACTTCCTCATACTCTAAAGATTTGAAGCTTGTTTCATTGTGTTTTTTGCACTTCTTCTTCTTCTTCTTCCAACGGTCTTTTTTGTGTGTTTCCTTTGGCCGAATTGCACTGTCGTCAATACAAACACTTTTGGGGTCTTTCTGGGCATGACCCAAGCCCACAACCGTACATCCGTCACACTCACTCACTCAACATTGGGTGTTGACCCAGCTCAAATAGACCTTAAATGCACTATGGCCTCATAGCAATCAACATTAATATGAAAGTTATATAAGACAAGATAGGTACAACATGCCATTAGAGACCACTCATTTGACATGTTTAATTCCCCATATGAACCCATTGTGATTCAAGACAATATAAACGTCGTCATCGAGTCCTGTGTTTGCCAAGTTGACCCTGCTGCATTCACTCGCTCCTCAAACCTCTTTTGTCTTCTTCTTCTTCAGCTGCTGCGGTCGTCTTGAGTCTTTCTTCTTATTATTTGCGCTCTTTGATTGAGGTTGGAATTCCTTGGCTTATCTATCAGTCTTGGAAACAGGAACAACAACAGCCGAGGAGACGACGGCCGGTGGGTGACCCGTTCGGAAAACTATTTCTTCTTCTTCTCTCATATCTGGCCTATGTTGAAAGCATTTTTCTCTCCTCCTCTCATTCTCTCTGAATAGTATATGAACCCAATCTGTTCCAAAACACCCCGAGTGCTAAATAATGCCTTTCCTTAGCAAAGCCTCGGTAGTAGCTACAATCATTGCTCCCCCTAATCAACACCTTGTACCACATTGGAGTTGTTGAAACCCATGCTTTTACGATCTGCAAGCAAACTGTTTTGCACCTTCTCAGCTCTCGCTCGACCCGGGAGGTCCCGAGTGTTGCAACCAGATCGACATTTATGACACAATGAAAACTGTGTGTTGTTTTCGTCTCCTCCTCTGTTGTGGAATGCAAGAAAACTATTTGCTAAAGAGGGAGGAGGGGTAAAAAATGTCCCAGTAGCTCAAGGGGTGGCAGAGGAATTGTTGCACTTTTGTCGCATACTTTTCCATGAGGCAGCACACGATTGTGGTGTTGTCGCCTTTTAACCACTTATTCGGTCTCAACAACTTCTTGAATGTGGAAAATATACTTCATTCCTGCCTGGCAAGTTCTTCAGAAACTTGACCTGACTGAGCAAATATTGATAAAAGAAGCTGGAGGCCACTCCAACTATGCTCGAGCGAACCAAAGACATGAAGAAGAAGCCTGTCTTTGTTCCCGGCCACATTTTTATTATTTATTCCCCTTTTATTCGCCTCAACTCGTCTTAATCTCATGTCATTCCTCATTAAGGCCACAGAGAATAATGCGCTCGCTGCCTGCTGAGCAAAAACTGATGATGATAATAAAACAGGCTGACCCAGGTCGATGCAGAAATTAGAGGAACGCGTTTTTCAGAGTAGGAGGCCAAATCTCGGTCACAAAGTGCTTCGGGGGCCCTCTGCAGCATACTTTTGCATGTCGCTTCCAGAAGAGGACTTGAAAGAAAAAGTGGTTGGCATTTGAATTATTCCAAGGAGGAGTTTTAAGGCCCATTTTGGGACAGCTGGAGCAGCACCAACTCCTTCTTATGTATGTGAGTAGCTGACCTGACCCCAATGCCATTATAATCTCTCTTCTCTCCGTTCTACAACCTTCCCACGCCCCTCAGCTACATTTATTCCTCTCTGAACTCGTTCTCTTAAGAAGACCATTTATAGAAGAGTGACCATGCAGGGATGACATTTTATTATATCCTAATGACCTGATGCTATTACATAACACATGTAAGTGACCTTTTAAATCGGGCCTAATGGCATCCCTGACGGAAAAGGGTACTCGTGGGATGCTACCGAGCTACTACTGCCAAAAAGGACTGCGACGACGCAACAGAGATATCTCTACGAATCGCCCAAGGTGTCACACGGTCAAAAACGAGAACAGCGAGCGTGCACAAACACACCCATAGCATGCATACGAGCAACATATGAAGTGGTTTAAGCACACTTTTAGAGCAATATTTTCCCACACCTGAACATTAGGAAGGTTCAATATTTTTCCATCGGATGAAACTGGTTTTCCAAGACTAATTTGTTCGGTAGAATTGCACGTTGATGTTAAACATGCTTCTTCTCCTTTCGTCAATTGTGCTGGGACCTCATTATTTCTCCATCTAAAATAGCTTTTATTATCACAGTTCATCGCCTAGAGTCAAAATGAGACGAAGCGGTCAAAGGGGGATTGAAGTGATATTAGATGCTCTTTCAGAAGCCATTTTGAACAGTAACTTCATGTCGAGAGCCGCAGATAAACAATCGGATTAACATTCTCCATGCGTAGCATCAAAGATATGTTTGAATACAAAAGCAATTCTCCCGAACTCATTTCACTCACAGCATGGGAAGTGATTTTAACGCGCCACCCACACGCCACGAGAGGTCAAACCATTGAACTCGAAATCCGCCCGAATCTCATACATCAATGGCAACCTCATTTATCCACCTTGAACGCCGTGTCAGATCCCGTCTGAGGAAATCATCTTCAAAACTGCACTCTAGGAATTCGACCGGTTAAGGCCTCGGCTTGTTTATTCCTATCTTATCTACCGACCGACGCCTTGGCGCTCCAGATTAGGACTTCTTGAACTGTCTGGACGTGTCCTGAAAAAGGAGGTGGAACCCTTTCTTCCTCTTTTGACATGTCCTCCTACAATCCATTTATTATTATCATCCTGTCCTTGATTTTGGAATTCAGGTCAATACAGTTGTTCTTCTTTTCTTCTTCTCGCTCGAGGCTCCTTCTTCTCTGGCCAGAATTAAGGCCTACAGGCGTCGTCTTCGTCTTCTGAGACATCTGTTGTTACTCCCATTCGACATTCCGATTTAGCTCTGTTTACAACAAAGGCGTTGCTGCTATTATTATTACGGTGACCTGACCAGAATGGGGTTCTCCTCCTTTATTGCGTGGTCACAGTTATGCTATTCAAATAAGCGCGCACACGCCTTTTGTCCGAATATTTGCATACAGTGGGAGGAAACGGAATAATGGTCTTTTCTTCTTCGTCATCTACATAATATCGAGTGCACATGACATGATTACGCATGCGCGCACATGTTGTACTCCAGCTGGTGGTGAGGCAACGGCTACTACTACTACCCCGCCCTCACTGGTGCGGCAACACCACCATGCGCACCCTTTTAGCTACGCACGTGCGCGTAGGTAGCTGCCGCAGCTGAGCAGGGCCTAGAAGAAAGAAGAAGAAGAAGTCTGCAAATTGCCTGCTGACCTTTTCCGTTCATGTTATCTTCTTATATATGGAGCATGCAGCAGTGTATGAAAAAAGGGACGCGCCTTCGAATTGGTCGTCACACAATCACTAGTGGTATCTTTTGATCATGGCGCGCGGCGGCGGCCTGTCCTTGAACCGACACGATGACTTGGGACGACGACAACGATCGAGAAAAAAAGGCTTGATCTTCTTTGAATGCATGACTAGCTCGATTAGACCGAACCTTTCAATAATATTGGGAACGCACGAAACGGCTCCTTCTCTTTGTGCTCTCTGTTTGGAAACATGCCGCCTTATTTTTCGCGATCTATACCGATATGATGATGATGACCAAGTTAAACATACACACAGCTGTGATCGAATTCTAAGCGTGAACTTTGTGTTTTAAAGAAGTGTTCACGCCCACATTGTTTTGCATGCATGTATTGGGTCACGTAGTCGACATTTCTTCTTCTTCTCCTTCTTCGACCTGACTGCTAGAATATGGATGATACACATGCTGCGAGCGCAAGATGCTGCTGACCTGAGCCATATGAATCTCTCTCCATCATCATGTATATCTAACAGAACATGCTTTGAATTATGCATAAATATTTGGACGTGTACATATTCAGCTGGATTGACCTTCTATATTTCGTGTTCGACAAAGATCAAGTGTGTGTATTTGACATTAACACGGCGATCGAAAGGGGAACAACAGCGACAACAGCAAGAACGTGTCTTTATTACGCGTTAAATGTTGCCACCAACGACGTTAAAAGCGATCACCGGTGAAGAGACATTTTTGCGTGGAATACGAACGGTGGAGAGCCCTTTTCTTCCTGCTGTCTCCTTCTATAAAGCGCGCTTTAAAGCATGATCAAATCCTGACATTTCTCCTCCTTCTGTGCGCGCATGCTTCTTCTTCTCTTCCCAGAGCGAGCGAGAAGGGCACCTTCGATGCTGCTGCCTCCTTCTTGTCAGGTCGGCTGCTTCTTCTTCTTCGGTAGCCAGCAGGGCCTCTGCATGAGATGTATGTCCAGGCGGTCGGTCGCCGGAACAACGGTGGCCGCCGGTCGCTCGCTTAGACCCGAAGGTAGCACTTCATTTTTCTCTGTTCTTCTTCGGTCCTCGGGAAGAGGATGATTATTATTGTGGTGTTGGTCCAGCAGCAAGTGTCGTCGTCGTCGTCGCAGCTTCAGCTTCTGCAGTCGTGTGTCGACGGTCTCAAGGAGAGGACGTGTGTTGTTGAATTATTGTGACCAGAGCAGCGACATGAACACAGTCTGAAACAATCTTGTGAGAGGAACACTTGTGTGGATGTCAGAGGAAAAGAGACTTGTCGTGGAAAAGGTCATCATCATATAAAGTTTAGTGATCATCGACAATCATCCAAAGATTTATTTGTTTTCAAGACTTTCTGAAGGACAAACTGTTGTCGTGTGAACAAATTGTCCTCCATGCGTGTGAGAGCTACAGAAGAAGATCTATAGACGTATTATCTCCGAGATAGTAATATGTCCGTGACCCAGAGCATTTACCCGTTGCCGCCGTCAGCACTTCTAGGATCAAGTTAGTTGCCATTTCCTCTTTTAACCTGTTTGAGTGTGTCTCTTTTTATCCTTTAATAACCTCTTAATTTATTAACTCTTTTCTTAGTAATCAAGTGAAATTCTTAGAAACAATAAGGAAAACCATTTGTTGTGTAGCCCGTTATTGTAATAGCAAAATCTTGTCGGAGACAGAGACTCGTTTTGATTTTTCCAACCCATGTCTGCAACCCTTTCTTTGCCCCTTGTCCAACAGGCGACATGCTAGCCGACAGCACAGTGACAGTGTCGGGCTCCACGTCGGCCAGATCTCCACCGGGGGGCGCAGTATCACCGGGCGCAATGGGCTCAGCAGCGGGGGCCACACCGCCGCCGCCCTTCTTCTTGCCGCCGCCGCGGGGGCTCATGATGAACCCGGCCGCGTACTTGGCTGCGGCCGGGGCCGCACCGTTCCTCTATGGTGGGAACGCGCTCAGGTATAGACCGTTTTGTGTGCGCACAATTAACTACCCTCGTCGATGTTGTGTGTTCAAGCTTTGGTTGTCATTGCATGCCCCTTATTTATGTATCGCTACGTGTAAAACCCTTTGAGGGAAGTCTGATTCTTCCGTCAAAAACGCGTGCCAATGTTTTGAGATGATAATCTTGTCGGTGTTTAAACGCATAATCTCTCATCCGATCTGAGAGAATGAATCAGTTGTCGTCACCAGTGTTAATAGGATGTATCATAAAGTGCAATCAATGTCGGTGTTTACACGAAATCTCGAAAGAAAAAATAGGTGAAGGAAGAGAAATCATTGTCTATGCATGTAGTTGAGTGTTTGCAATATTGTCTTATGAAGATAATTAGTGATATTAACGCTCCATTTTCCCCTGCTTTCAGTTACGCCCGTGAGTGGCAAGCCAAGCTAAAGGAGCTCCAGGACAACAAAGCGGCCGCCGTGTCCGCCGCCGCGGTCGCCTTCCTCAACAACTCCTCCGTGGCCGTCTCCCCGCCGTCCAGCAGCGGCAAGCGCTCCCCGTCCCTCCCCCCGCCCAGCACAAACACGCCCATCATCTCAATCACGCCCTCATTCCTCACAAACACGCCCAACAAACGCGGCGCCAAGAACTCCCCTCCCCGCAAGCAAGACTCGCCCATCAAGATGGACGCAAACGGCGCCCTGAACTTGGCGTCGCCGTCCCCGTCCCCGTCCGAGCTCACGACGTCATCCGCGACGTCCTCGCTGCCCGACACGAGCATTGTGACGTCAGCCAGCGCCGGGAGGTCGCCGCCGACGTACGGAGGTCGGTCCAATGGCGGGTCCAGCTTCGGCGTGGAGATCTGCGTGGTGTGCGGCGATCGTGCATCGGGTGAGTACAAGTTGCTAAAGTTGTTGCGTGTACGTATTCAATGGCATCATGTGAATGGCATCAACAGGTTCTATTCACTTTAGTTTTTTGCTCTGATGGTAGCACGATCTCAGCAGCTATCATCATCATTATCATCAAGCTTGGGTGGTGATCGATTGGCTTTAAAAGCCCTTCTTCTTCTTTCTGACTTCTCTTCTCACAGTCATTGGCTTATTTCCTGTGTCCGCTCAGGAAGCGTGAAAGAAGAAGAAACGAAGCCAACCATCTTCTTCGGTCATGCCAACAGTAGCAGTGCCACGTACGTCCGCTGTGTAGCCATGATCTCCCTCTTCCGTCGCTGGCTGTGGTCTCATAAACTGGAAGCTCTCCTCCTCCGTCCGGGCAAAAGCAGAAATAAGGAGAAGACGAAACAGATAGATGTATTAAACGTCTTTCCTTCACGGTCGACAGCCACCAGCAGCAAAGACCATCATCAGTTCTGCTGACTGCCCTTTCAAAACGACTTGAGACCTGGAAGATGGCTTGGAATTATTGTTGCCGATGTTGCATGCGCGCGCTTTGACACCTGCTGCTGGTCCGACAGGAAATAAAAGGGCGCCGCCCTCCCGCACGTACAAGTCCAAGTGACAGCATCATCGAGGGGAATTTTCCCTTGCCAAAGCAACGTAATTGCCGTTTTCCCACACAGAGGAGGTGCTATTATGTCTGTCTACCTTCCCTTTAAACGTCCGATATACATTCTCAACTACCTTTCACACAATCCAATGGGTCGTTAAGCATCATCAGATTTTGCTACCGGATCGATTCAAGTCCCGTTATCATGATGCTTGTATGATGTCTTGGAAGTAGTACCTAAATACCCTTTTTCCTCCTCTGCTGTATATGCGGCCTCATTTTCCGGTCAATTAACCCATTGGACGATTTGACCTCCGCTTAAATCTCTCCTCCGCCGGTGCAGATTTGACAAATTACCCTCTTAAAGCTCTTATATGTATATACACCGCCGCGGCGCTGTATATTCCCTTCTTAACGAGTGCACCCGAATCCTTTGTATGGCTCCCAAACATGAACGACAGCGGCGTGCAGAGAGATCTGTTGTTGGCATAATAACTTTGCCATTTTGACCTAAAAGTAGCGGTAGCTGGAGTCGTGAGCTGAGGGCCCTGCTACCCGAAATTGTTTCGCATTTAACGCCGCGACCTATCTTGGGCTCGGGTCAAGAAAGGCTTTTAAGAATCTCTGCAGTGTCCATCATTAACCTGATAACGATCGACAGATCTGTGGTCATGAAGAACCGTTTAAAAACGTCTCAATAATCGCATTCATACAAGCTCACGGTGCATGCAGGAGAAAAAATAGATCGATCGTGAGCCGCTCATTTCCCTGCCTTACAAAAATAACCGCACGACAAAAACGTCGTTTAGGTCAAGAGAGGTGTTTTCTACACACAAAAAAATCGACGATGACTTGTTACAAATTCACAAATCTTGGTATTATTATTGAAGCAGGTCTTCTTCTTCTTCTCATTGCCTGGGCAACATGTCTTCAAAAGCCCTTTGAAACGGGCATATGCGGGGCAGGTTCGGCCGACCGGGCCAGACCTACAGAGACCTTTGTGCCCTCCTCTAACTTCTTCTTCTTTCAAAAACCTTTGGTTCTTGAAGCCGTGACGCGGCAGATTTTATTATATTATTTATTTTAATTCTTTGAAGAGAGGAGGAGATCTCTTGGCCGTTTTCTGCGCGTTAACCTATCGGGCATATACAAACTAAGCATAATTTGGGGTCTGAACCCTCATTCAAGGATACGACATCGCTCTTAATCCGTTAAAATCTTTGTCATCGCCCATTTTGCACATACCCTCCTTTGCGTCCGTATCTAAAATTATTATGTTCCAGGCCGTCACTACGGCGCCATCAGCTGCGAGGGCTGCAAGGGCTTCTTCAAGCGGTCCATCCGGAAGCAGCTGGGCTACCAGTGCAGGGGCAGCAAGAACTGCGAGGTCACCAAGCACCACCGGAACCGGTGCCAGTACTGCAGGCTGCAGAAGTGTCTCGCGATGGGCATGAGGAGTGATTGTAAGTTACCCTTTTACCGATATCATAAGCTAATAACTCGTTAACCTTTTAAACTGGGACCACCAAATTTAACAAAATATTGCGCTTGTGGTGCATCTACCTTTTTAAAAGCTAACCATATTTTACCGTCGTAAACTATTTACATTTGAGTAACTTTTCTTGTACACTTTTCTGGAATCGGCATGACGGAATTCCAAGACTTTTGTTTCTAACTGGACCGAGCAAAAAAGCTCATTTCTGCATGGCTTGCTGTTGTGTCTCAATTACTTCGCCTCTTTATATTTTTACCTTTTCTTGCTTTTTATTACCAGCAATTAACATCATAAGTTGCTCATATTCGTAGAATGGAGCTGCTACTTAACTTATAACAACTCCAAGGTGGTCTCCAGGTCAAAATTGTTTCTTCTCTTATTATAACTCCCCCAGGTCATGTTTTGATAGCTCAGTTATGAAGGGAAAAGAAAGTCAACTACTATTTTAACCTTTAAGAATTTCACTTACATCAAAACGAGACGTTTTTCGTCATAATCATAACAATTTGCCAATGAATTTGGAGAGCGGAAAATGGACGAGACTCATTTTCTCCAAACGGGAAAAGCCCGCAAGCGGCAACTGTTGCTCTCTCAAATTTATGCATAAAATGTCTTAGAAAGCAATAAATTAATCTCTAACCAACATATTACGTTAACTTTTAACAGCCAACTGGTGACCGGCTGAGCTGAGAACAAATTAATGTCTCATTCCGTTAAAGAACTAATAATTCCCTTAGCAAATAACTGCGCTCTCGAACCATGGCCTCACATAAACAGGCATCATGTAAACCAGACTCAGACCTATGAATCATATTTAGCCCCCCGCGTTGCAGCCGTCCAGTCGGAGCGGCGACCCAACAACGCCGTCGCCCAGGCCGCTGCTGCTGCCGCTGCCGCCGCCGCGCAGGCCAGACGAAACAGCGAGAACGAGGCCAACGTCATGCCGGCGGTCAGCCTCTACAACATGTACGACTCACCGTCCATGCTCCCGCGGACGCCCATTGCGCCTGGTAAGTACTAGCACGCCCTCAAATGACACATGCACAACCTCACATTTCGCCTAATAGAAACCCTTCTGGCTACAGCAATCCCGACGCCGATCGCGAGCGACTCCATCTCCGCCAAGGACGAGGACAACTCCACAGAGAACGGCTCCAGCAACGGGGACTTCAACCCGACGCCGGCCCTGGACGCGTCCAGCGTGCTCGCCGCCAGGGAGAAGTCACTCATCACACGCGCGATGGAGTCCGTCACGCGCACGCTGGCTGAGGCCGTGTCCAGCGCGGAGGACAATGTTGCTGAGGAGGACATGTTCGAAGTTGAGGGTAGTCTGGTTCAGGAGGGCTTTGTTCGGTTCCAGTTGGCCACGCCCTCCCCCATGCCCACACACCTCAACGTGCACTTCATCTGTGAAACCGCCTCCAGGCTTCTCTTCCTGTCCGTCCACTGGGTCAGATCGATCCCCGCATTTTCTCAACTGAGGTAAGTTTAATATTCTTGTTTCCACTTTATGGCAATTACTCATTTGTTCCATTTTTCAGCTTTGATACCCAGGTTGGGCTCGTCCGTAACGCCTGGTCCGACCTGTTCGTCCTCGGCATGGCGCAGTGCTCCGAGGCCATGAACTTGCCGAGCATCCTTGCCGCCATCGTGACCCAGCTGCAGAACTCGGTCAATCAGGACAAGCTGTCCGCCCAGCGTGTGCGTCAGGTGACGAGCACCATCTGCAAGGTGCAGGAGTACGTGCGCGCCATGGCCAAGATGAACATGGACGATCGGGAGTTTGCTTATCTCAAGGCGATCGCACTTTTCGGCACTGGTACGTCATACAATATCCATTTTATTGAACAAAAAATGATAAATATCATTACAGATACACTCGGAGTCCCATGCCCGAAGCAGGTTGAGAAGCTGAAGCTGAAGGCCGTGAGCGATCTGCAGGAGTACTGCAACAGTCAGACCGACCAGACCATCTCCGCCGAAGAGCCGAGTCGCTTCTCCACGCTGCTGCTCCGCCTGGCGCCTCTCCGGTCACTCCAGCCCGACGTGCTGGAAGAGCTCTTCTTTGCCGGGCTCATCGGAAACGTGCAGATCGATTCCGTCGTGCCGTACATTCTCAAGATGGAGGGATCGGAATACAAGTCCCAGTTTGCAGGTAAAAATTGTAATAATTTCCTTAACATGTAATTTGTAGATTTTAGTTGCTCTCTGTCATCTAAAATGTAATTTCGTACAGCTCGATTGTAACTGATTGTATTTTCAGAATCCAAAGAGGCCAAGCCGAAGAGCCCCTCGCCCGTGTCTCCCCCCTCCAAGGAAGAGCCGATGGAGGAGGAGTCCATCTCTGTGGCCTCCCCCAAGTCTGCCACGTCGGCAGACCAGAGTGAACCCAAAGTTGAGGTCAACTGAGGAAACACTCGCGCATAGAACAAAGAACTCCCGCTCAGATTGAATTTTGTACAGTTTATAGATGTTTTCGCACACACTTACTGACGGTAAAACCTAAAGAAGGATTAACTTTTGCACTATCGCTGTCGACACAACACAAGATGATGATATGTCATAGTCTCAGTTTAGCATGCAGAGTATTTGACTCCATTCAAGAAAGATTGAATCTAGCGGACCACGAAAAAATGAAAGTTGTGATACATAATATTATTGGTTAAATTAAATGAATGCTACTACGTCTACTTCTACTACATAAATGAAGAATTCAAGAACAATATTCCGGCCACATATTTGTATGAAATGTTTACGACTCCTAAGGAGGACTCCAACAAAGAGGAAAGAGCTCATATTAACGAATGGTTTAAACTTTTACATATACAACGAAGGAAGAATATTATCAATGTTAGACCTTAGGTTACAACTTTTAGTCGTTCCCCAATTATTGACCCATTTCTGAAGAAAAGTAACTTGTAGAGTTAACAGCCTGTTGTACTAAAGAAAAATGTCCACGTAACGATCTTCGGTCTAATCCCCGAATCGTTCCTAACTAAAGTATCCTCCACTCCAAAGCATTGAAGAAGGACCCACGTGCAATAAAAACGACTTCTCTCTCACCTTAACGAGACTTGATGGAGACAAGAAAGAAACGCCGTCCCCAAACATTGATTAACAACCCTTTGATTATATGTGTATGACCAAGACTTGTGATACATTATAGAAGGAAAAGATTAATAATGAATTCAATAAAAGTGAAAATACAATCACTTGATGGCTCGTCCTACAAAAATCTAAAAATAATTTGAACAGTACTTAAGTGCAAGTGTTCCAAAAAATGAAATATCTTCTGATCCAAGAAAAAAGTATATTAAACATTTGAAGAAAAAAAGTAAATGGTGTTTACACGACTATGATTACTACATCACTGGAAATACAGCAACGTATGCAGAAAATGGCAAAAACCTAAGAAGAATATTTTAAACTTGGCTTAATCTTATTCGACGACACTGAACTATTGAGCTCGTAATAGAAGAAAGGGATTCAATTTATATTAATACTATGATGATAATATATTATTCGATTGTACAACACTAGACCTCAGTTTTTGCATCCTCATTTCGATTTGATCTTCTGCTGTTGCTGCATGACCTTCCTCTGCTGCGCCTGGGCCTGCTGAGCGTACCTGTCGGCCAGCTCGTGGTTGAAGGTGGAGTGGAGCATGAGGCCGAGCACGCCGGCGCGGCTCGACATCTGGGCTTTCACTTGCCGCTCTTGTTCCAGGAGCTCGTCGACTTTCATCCACTGAAAATGGAAATTTAGTTACAGAACATCGGATTGCCTGATACTATTTTATACCAAGTCTAGTCCAAAAAAGGCAAAGTTTCAACTTTCAACTATATAATAATATCAGTAGGAATCTTCTTAAAAATATTTCACAACCATACTGACTGTTTGTTTCATCCTTGGCAGATTACTAGAAAGCTACTTTTTTATCCAGCAATAATGAACCATGGAAAATGGGTCTACTTAGTCTATTTATACTTAATAGCATGCCCATGGAGATAAAGCTCTCCATGTGATGTATTGACAAACTGTAAAAGCTCAGATCTGATTAAGAAACCGGCTCTGCGGCTCTGGTTACATATATTCATAAAAAATAGACATACTCACCAGCCTGACTTTCTCCATATCAATCTCCGCTCTTCTCAACTTCTCCCAGCCCAGATGGATCTGACACTTCTTCTTGGCCCTCCGGCAGAACTCGGTCGCCCGCCCAAACAGCTCCCTGGCTATCGGGTACGCGCACACGGCGCTGTCCGCTACCTTGGGATCTGGGTTGTGCTCGGGGCAGAGCACCTGCAGCCGCTTGCAGTACGTCTCCTCCTTGGGGTTGTAGAAGTCACAGAACATGCGCGTGTCCTCAATCTGGGTTTTAAACTTGGACGCGAACGAGGTTTGAGACTCCATCTGAAAGGAAGGCAATTTAGATTCGGATATTTGAAGTAAAGATATCTGAATCAGAGAATAAAAGTACATACCTTGTTGTAGCACCGTTCCATGTGTCTCACCGCCGTCTTTGTCTGCACATCCTGCCCGCACGTGACGCAATGCACCGTCATCTCGACAGCCTCGCCCTCCTCGTCGTCCTCATCCTTGTCCTCGTCCACCGTCAACCCCTTGCCCTTGGCGATCACGTCCTCCAGACCCTGGAAGTTCCGCTGAAGCTCAGCCATCCGCGCCTTCACGTCATTCTGTTTTCCGCGGACCTTCTCCAGTTCCCGACGGCTGTTCTCGTCCGCCTGGCACGGCGTGATGTTCCACTCGCGAACCCGGTTCGGTAGCGTTTGGAGCAGTCGAAGGCGGGCAAGGGCTAGGCCGCATTTGTCCGAGCAGTACTTTGAGCCGAGCAGGGCGGACTCTATGCAGGGTGGGTTCAGGCACTGCTGTGGTGTGCGGTTGGTGGGCGTGGCAATGTCGTCATCAGAGTCAGAGTCGAGTCCACGACGACCGCGTCGCCGCTTGGCAGGGCGGGAGGTGGTGGTCGAGGGAAGAGGCTTTCGCTGAAAATATACCTAATTAATATCTTGAATTAAATATGCAATAATGTTCATTTTACCTTCTTAGCAATGACCTTTTGCTTCTGTTTCTGCTCGGCTTGCACCGCCTTGACCACCTGCTGGGGCGGCTCCCACGCGTCGCTAGCATCCCCGCTCGAGATATCCCTCCTCAAGCTGGAATTCAACTCATCTTCGTCTTTATCATCCTCACTCTCGCTGCTGTCCTCACTAAGGATGACACGCTTCGGCGGTGGCCGGTTGTTGGACTCCTTTAGAACGCTCTTCTTGTGGGCGTGCTTGTTGTAGGGCCGGTGAGGGGAGGGCGCGACAGGGGCCGGGGCAGCGGAAGGGGCGGTGGATGAGGTGCCCTGACGAGGCGACTTAATCGAGGTAGGCGTGCCTGGGGGTGACGCGAGCACGGTCTCTGCTGTTGTGGTGGCGGCCACATTACTGCCCTTGCTGTCTGTAGAGAGTGTGCGTTCGACCTTCTTCTCCTTATTGCTGGATTCCTCCTTGAGTTGTTCCTTCTCCTTTTCTTTCTCCTTCTCTCTCCTCCTCTCTTCTCTCTCTTTTTCCTTCTTCTTGTCCCGTTCTTTCTCCTTCCTCCTCCTTCGCTCCTCTTCGGACTCCTTCCTCTTGTGCTTATGCTTGTGCCTCTCCCTCTCTCGTTCTCTTTCCCGTTCCCTCTCCCTGTCCTTGTGCTTGTGCTTCTCCTTGTGGCTGCTCTTGTGGTGTCGCTCTCGGTCTCTGTCTCTGTCTCTGTCCCGATCCCTGTCCCTCTCTTTGTCCCTGTGTTTGCTGCTCTTGTCCTTCTCCTTCTCTTTGAGATACGCCTCGTAGCTGGACTTGTAGACGATCTTGAGCTTGGAGTTGAGCTTGGTGCACTGTGGGCAAAAGTATTTCTTGATGTACTTGGATTGCTTCTCCGTCACATTAACACAGTCGCCGTGGAACCAATCCTCACAGTGGTCGCAAGCGCTGAAATAATTAAATTGGAGCATTACTCTAAGGACTGATTAGATTGACTTTGGTCGTCTTTCTTACATCATGAACCTTGAGACGTCCGTGGACTTGCAGATGCAGTAGATTGTGTCCTCATCGCCCTCGGAGCCAGAAGACGAAGACATGATCCTGGGAATAGACGAGAGAGGGTTACACACGGAACATGCTATATTTAGAAAGTATATTTTACCTGAAATGACTGTACGGGTACAATGCACTAATATTTAATTAATTAGACTTAATTTTAAGTCTTTAATGACGCTTTCGTCTTTTATTTCTGTTCTGTTGTTTATTTATCTTGCTGAGCTCAGCAATTTTAAGACAAGCGCGGTGAACGACAAAAGCCATGGGAAAAAAATTACAAAAATCGCCCCAAAATATGCATTCAAATTTTGGAATTATATAAAAATAGATGAAGGAAAAACATCAAAGTAGGTTTTGGCATGATTTGTTGCCTCATTAGCCATGTTTTCTTCACTTCATGTTCTAGCTGTTCCTAAAGCTTTCCCATGACTTCTCTACTTCCCCTTGTATTCCAGTCGTCTATTTTGATCCGCACGTGGAGAAAAACAAGTGAAACTCGTCCTAAAGTGTCCCTTCCACAGTCCAAGAGCTTCTTGTTCCAGTTCCACCATGAGTTCGACCCCTCGCCGCTCCAGCAGACGACTCTCAGCCAGGACCACCAAGGGAGACTCATCAGGGTCCCAGGACGACGATGTGAGTGTGGTGGAGCCGTCGCCGCCAATCAAGATCCCCATCAAGAAGAGGAAGCGAGGCGACAGTGGCAGTGCCAGGGACAGTGAGGACACTCCCGTGGTGACCCTCACATCAGAGAGCGAGGTCGAGTCGGTCGATATCGTCATCAACAAGAACAGCACAAACAGCACGACCAGCAGGAGGAAGAGGGCGAGGAGCGGCCAGGAAGAGGAAGAAGAACAAGAGCGATCAGAGGACCAACAGCAGGAGGCGAAGAGGGTCAAGAAGGTGGAGATGGTCAACATTGAGGAAGAACAGAAGACCGCCACTGAGAAGGAGAACGATAAGCCAGAAGAGACCACAGACGAGAAGAAGAGCACCACAGAAGTCAAGAAGGAAGACGAGGAGGAGAAGAAGAAGAAAGACAAGTCGGAATCCACAGAAGTTGCCAAGCCCGGAAAGAACCACTCGAGCGGTGTGAACCCGAGCAGCGGCGTCGTGCTCGGCCGCGGCAAGTGCAAATCCGGCCGTTTCTGGAAGCAGAACCGCGACCGCTTCCGCTCTGTGATCCGCGGCACCAAAGGGCTGCACTCGTCCCAGAAGCTCCGTCTGCAGCGGAAGGAGGATGTTCGTCGTGCCAAGGAGCTCGAGGCCGCGCTCAAGGAGGACAAGAAGCGCGCGTGGGACGACCTCAAGCGGAGGCAGGAGGAGAACAAGAAGAGGAGGGAGGAGAATGAGAAGAAGGCGGAGGTCGTGCAAGTGGTAAGAGTTACTCAAATTATGTCCAAAGACTGTCCTGTATTAACCGGTTCCTCTTTTTCAGATCAACAACCCTGCCAAGATCAAGCGCATGAAGAAGAAGCAGTTGAGACTGGTTGCAAAGAGAGACACGACCAAGGTGGAAAAGTGATATGTTACCAAGATGGGAAATGTAGAGCACACTCAAATTGAATACATTATTTTATTAAGAAGCGCAAACACAACTGTTTAGAGGAGTTCAAAGGCCAAAAATGGGTTTTATTGCTTTCTCTTCACATCGGATTGAGTTATCTTCATTTTACGTATTGGATGCAAAAACATTTGGGCATGAGACGAAACTTCTTTCTTGAGCACTATTGGGGGCCTTAGATGACGTGTGCGCCGTACTTCACCCCGGGGTGGACGGGGAACTTGGGCCTCTTGTTGTAGAGGGTCTTGACATGGGCAGCCTTCTTGTAACCGTGTCTCCTACGCACGACCACCGGCTCGGGCACAACATGCGTCTCAGCATGGTGGTGCTCGTGGTGATCCGTTCCGGTCACGGCATCGTGATGCGCATGGTCATGATGGTCCACAACACGGTCACCGTGGTTAGCATGGTGTGTACGCGTGTGGGTAGCGTGGCCAGGGCCGTGGTCGTTGTGCTCCTCGTGGTGTTCATGGTGACCAGGGCCGGAGTGAGTGCGGCGGGTGTGGGAAGTGTGCGCAACGGCGACAGGGGCAGCTGCGACAACCTCCTCCACGACCTCATGATGTGCGTGGTGGCCGTCATCATGATGCACCTCATGGCGGACGACGGGTGCGGCCACTGGGGCGGGATGGTGCACGGTCTCGTGATGGTGGTGCACGACGGGTTCCGGGGCGACGTACTTGGGCCTGTAAGCGGGCTTCACAGGTTCCGGAGCGACGTACTTGGGCCTGTAAGCAGGCTTCTCATAAGCGTAGTGCTTTTCTTCGTGATACACGGGGACGGGATCGTAGTACTTTGGCTCGTAATGCCTGGCTGGTTGGTAAGCCTTCTTGTACCCGTATGAAGGGTAGCGCCTGCCGTATCCATAGCTGCGTCCGTATCCTCCGTAGTTCCTCCTGTATCCATAAGTGCCGTAACGCTTGATGGGTGCATAGTGGCCATAATGGTGGCTCCTGTAGTAGGCATCTGCATCAGCGTCTGCCAAGGCTACGGCCACCACGCACACAGCGGAGGCAGCAAGCTGAAATAATAAATAATAACACTGATTATAGGCACATCATCACTTCACTACATCACTTTTTTATTATTACCAGAAGTAACTTCATGTTGCCAACTTGTTTTCACTTAGTAAAACTGAATCAAATTCTGAGTACACCCTACCAAACTGAGTGGCACTGGCGTAATAACCTGATGGAAGCGCTTGTCGCCCTATTTATACCCTCGTTAAGAACGACGACGAGAAGGAATCCGAGCTTGTGAAGGTTTCGCGCGCTCGACTCCAAGCCCCTCGTCATGAGAAAAGAACGCCCACTGGGCAGAAACTTAAGAAAGATGCGCTGTGGCGCCCTTTGGGAACCGAGTAATGATACCAACAACGTCTGCTCCGTATAAGGCATTGTTTCTTGCTCCATTCTCACCCCTCCGTCATCTCTTAGCGCTGATTATTCAGTAGCCGTAAGATAAAAGTTCAATTTTACGCACTCGTAATGTCACGCTACAAACAATGGAAACTGTCGGAGATAACATTTCTTGGTACGTCTGGGTGGGCTAAGGAGTTCCTTTTATTTTAAAACGGGAGCAATAAACAGACTTAATTAGTCTCAAATGAGATGCAAATATATACTAGTGCGTTAAGACTCGTGCCAATATAATTTGTAAACACACACGACGAAAGAAATGAATTAGCACTCCGAGATGTGATGATGATACATGGCATTTTAACAGGCATCGTATATTTTGTCAAAACCTATTTTTGCTCCGGATTTTTGCGGTATGACCTTCATGACCTTTCTTTCGTCTTTTCTCTCTTCACTTCGTCTTCATCAACAGCTTTTGTGATAGAAAAAAATCCTTCTTGGCAACTTGATTTTGAATGTCGCCACATTTTTATGAGCACGGTGATTATTATGATGGTATTATTAGTACCTGGGGAGGAGGGGTTTCTTGCTGAGTTGTGCTCGTGAGGTTTGAACCTGCTATTAACTTGACAAGAGTCGCATTTGATGCTCCAAGAGCTTCAACCATTTAACATGAGATGCGAGAAATAAACGTTATCGCCTCTTAATGGGATTCGCAGACGACAGGCTTTTAAGGAATCCTTCTTTGATTGGCAAATGAGAGTAGCATTTATTTCAATTTGTCATTGAAAGTATCTCATTTTTGCATCATGTGTGCAGACGTCTTGTAAACAGAATTCAATTAAATTAAAACCCTTGTTACGTAAACACGGATTTAGACTCGTTAATTCACTTTTTAACGCCAAATATTCCAATTTCCTTTCCTAACAACCATTGTCTAATATTTTTTTCTAGCAGCGGCGACAAAACTTCAACAAGTCATTCTAAATTTGCATCCACTTGGACAAAATATGGACATGTGTAATGATTGTTATTACCTCATATAACCCATCTGCCACTCAAAACATGCATATGCAAATACTGCATCTTGTTCAATTTACGTCCTTGTTAAGCCAAAGATGGATAATGCACCTTGAGGGCGTCTTGCGGTTGAAGCTCCTTTCAAGCTTCATTACGAATTCCAAAGCTCATCTCCAAGATAGATCGGATTCGAATGCATTCAATTGGGTAAAAATGGTAGTAGAGAGATCGTCATCATCATCACCTTTAAGACTGCTTTTGTTGCAAATGTCACGGCTTACAACATCTTCAATGGAAAGAAAAAGCCTCTTTTCTTTTATTATCAACTCTATACGGACATTTAGATAACTTAAAGGCATTCTATATTGTACATGTAAAAGCTCCTTTAAGACTCATATTCTACTCACAACTCTTCACGTAGGCTCCTTGTCTTGAAGCAACCTTTAGACCTCTCCGCAGTCGTTTTCAAACACAAAAAATCTCCGCTCACGAAATGAGAACTCGCCAAGAATCTCCTCCAAAGTCAAACATTTTCCCTTTCATTATCGATAGCGGCCTATTTACAATTAGTAGCCGCAAGCTGGAGATGATCAAGAAGAAGAATGCCAAACATCTTTATATGAGTTATGATACGTCACGGAGCCTTCAAGAGTCTTCTTCTCCTCCGAGCGAGCACCCCCTCCGAAGTCTCTTTCCAGCCCACGACTTTTGAGTGAAGACGCATCATCATCAATTTGTGGTTTTGTTTTGAGTGGAGTCGGGTTTCTTATTCTTTTTAAAGGCACGACCTGGGATTGTTATGCGTTTTTGAACAGATGTCGTCGAGACTTTGGGCGGGGTGGAATATGCTGAAGATTGCTTAACTTATTCTCATCTAATGAGAACAAATAAATTAACTTTGTACACATTGGTTTTTAATGAGATAGTCAGTGCTTACCTAACATAATTTTTGGGCTCATGCTCCGAAATATGTGCCTACATTTGTTTGTAGGATGCCGCGCCAAATTGGTGCGAGGGTGTGTAAACTCGGTGGAATAATACGGGTGAATTATTATAAAAGATGGGCTTTGAGAAATGGGAAGACCTTTTTAGAACATGTATTTTGTCTAGGTGTTGCAAACTAAACGATTGTGGCTGATTTTCATTGTTTGGCAAATGTGGCATAAAACTGCATAAAACCTTCAATAGAGACATTAACGCAGTAAAAAAACTACAATGTGAATATATAATATTTTAAACATTGGTTGCCCACATTTTAAGCTTTTTTTCGTCCATGTAGATTGTGGCATAAAACAATTAACACGGTTTGAAAAAGTTCACGACCTCTGAACACGAAAATGCATTTTTATGCATAATTTTAGTCGGTTGTACAAATAACAGGCGGAACCAAACATGTTTCTTGAAACATTGCAAAACATTTACTTATTCACGTTAGATACAATAGAACACACTTGATAAACAAATACTGATCTGGTCGTCCGTCATTCGTAACTCTATGCCAAACTGTTCCCTGTCAATCCTATTTCGCCGACGTCATCATGGTGTAGAACTCCTCGTAGTTGATCTGCCCGTCCCCGTCAATGTCGGCCTCCTCGATCATGGAGTTGATCTCCTCCCCGGTCAACTTCTCGCCCAGGTTCATCATGACCACAGCGAGCTCCTGCCGGTTGATGAACCCGTTACCGTCCTGGAAATGGATTGATATCTTACTACATATACAATTTACAGCAGGGTAGTTATGAAGCAGCCGTCTTATTAAGCATAACTTCACACAACCGGTTATAAATAAAGTTTATCCTTGTGATTTTGATCAATAAGAAGTGCGTCATGAGAATATTGACGGATGATGCAACCTACGCAAAAAAGGCGTATCGATGGTAATGGATCACGAACAATGAGGCCTCAAAATATAAAGCTGCGAGTAATCAATATGTCCAGAGATGTTCATGCATGAAACAGTTAGTAAAACACGACATCATGAAATTAGTTATGCGTACAAAATTACTTTTTGTCCTTTTCTACAATGGTCTAATGCTGAGCAGCGAGAAGAACTCCCCGTAGTCTATGACGCCGTCCTTGTCCACGTCGGCCTCGTCGATGATCTCGTTGATCTCGTGCTCCGTCATGGGCTCGCCGAGGAAGCGGAGCATGATGGCAAGCTCGCGGCGGTCAATGTACCCGTTGCCGTCCTAAATATAGTAGGGGGAAATGCACGGAGCTCGTCATTTAGAGCTTTTAATAAGGATAAACATAAGATATTGAACTCGTCGTATTGAGCTTTTAAGCAGGTAAAATTGGTTCTAGAATGTTACCAGTATTAACCTAGATTTAACTTAGGTTCCTTCACATATTATATAGAGCTTAACTGTCCTGTTGAGTATTAACATATTGATAAAGGGTTAAAACGTCATTGTTTCTGTACCCCGTCAAAGACTTTGAACGCCTCCCTAATCTCATCCTCTGCATTCTGCTCATTGATCTTCATCGCCATCATTGCGAGGAACTCTGGGAAGTCGATGGATCCGGTGCCGTCCTTGTCAACCTCGTTCACCATGTCCTGGTTGGCAAGAAATACACATTTTGTTAAAGAGAAGTTTATGACATCCTGGTGAAGATATTAAAATATGGCAATTAAACGTGGGAACAATGTGATTTTGTTGATAGTCGGATGTGGAAGAGACAATCAAAGCTGCATAATTGCTGTTGAGATATTGCAGACAAAATGCAAATTATATGAAATGTTGCATATTGGCGCTCTTATGGCGAAGAAGACAACATATCAAATACATTGGAAATCTTAGTTGCTTTTTGCAATTACAGTTCGTAACGAGATATTTTTGATATAACCAAAAATTTCTTTTCGTACCACTCGTTTAAGTTTGAAATGTGCATAGACCGTTTTTGCCACTTTTTGCAGGCGTGAGATATGCTCGACAATACCTAGGAAAATGATATTTCAACTCTCTAATCTGGCAAAAATCCACCTAGCAACACCAGTTATCATCATCATAACCGTACCGCTTGCACAAATTATCCAAAATTGCAACACTCTATCCAACATCATTTTCCTCATTTCTCCTCACATTTAAAGTTCAAACCTCATGTTCTTATCACTAGGCATCATCTTTATTATCCAGCTCTTTGTATCACACAAAGAAAACTCCCAATCGTGCATGAAAACCCATTCTAGGTCAACTCATCATACCTGCAACTCAGCCTCTGTGGGGTTCTGTCCAATCTGCCTGAGCACCGCCCCCAGCTCCTTGGAATTGATCACCCCGTCATGGTCGGTGTCAAAGTGACAGAACGCGTCCTGGAACTCGCCAATCTGGTCCTCGGTCAAGCACTCCTTTGCCATGATAACACTCTACTAATACACTGACCTACACATATTTGAACAAACGGATTAGGACAGATATGTGTTCGATGTTGTCTCGAATCTCAGACTCGTCGTCCGGCCTTTTTGCGGCCCACCCTCTCTCTCTCTCTTCTTCAGTGGCCTTGTTCTTCCTACTTTCTCAGGTTCAAGTTTTACCTCTGAAGCGCAGCACTGCTTGCCGGATACTAACTGAAATGCATGTGCTTTCTAACTGGACTAGTTGAGCATTGACGGGCGGAATTAATGACTGCTGCATATCTGTGGTTGGATTTATTACTTGTCTTTGTTCGTCGCGATGTCGTTCTTGAGGACACAAGAGTGACACTCTCTTTGAAGCTGACTTTTAATTACACACCCCGACGAGATCTCGTATTAATTATGATTGAAGTATCCAACTGGAAATAGGATATGGAAGCTGACATTTACGATCTTCTTCCTTGAACGGCCACACATAGGTACAGGGTGTGTTTCATGTCCCATTTAGTAATTTAATATTTATACAACAAATCCTATTTAAAATTTGTTTTTGAAGCTACATGTGTATCAGGGAAAAAGATACTTAGCCAAATATACAAATATATAATTAAATAAATGTTGAAACTCCCTGTTTGTACACAAATGTAAGCCCCATTAATGTAGTTGGCCTTCATTTCACTCAGTGCCCATCCCTTTCCGTCGCAATTTTAAAGTTCAAAGTCAAGGAGGGAGCACATTAAGCGTGCTTTCTACACATATTCACTTAAACGACTCAGGTGCCGTATTACAAAGAGACGAGAAAAGTGGGTGAAGAGAGAAGAAAAACAAGAAATTTGCTCTCAGCGACAATGAGTCAATTTGGAAGCATTAACAGAGCTCATATGTCATTTTTGCTTTCGAACGAGAGGACAAGAGAGAGAGAGATTCTCTTGTCTAGTTTTTACACATGCCCGAGGCGACCCCTAAACCTCACGCCTGAATGCTTTAAAGTCGAGAAATTTGTTCAATTTTCAACAGGCAGTGAAATGTGATTTCGGCTCGCTGTCAAAGGCTCCATTACGCATCGCATGAAATGTGTGTTTCAGCCAATTTTTCTCCGGGATGAGCTCAAGACGAAGAGTGATTTTTTGCACCTTATGATCAAAAGAGCGCTGATAGATGTTTGAATGAAATGTTTATTTTCCGCCTTGCTCTCTCGTGGCCTACAGAAAGATGTAAAACACTCCATAAATTAGCTAGTATATAAGGATAAATTAATTAGTCATTTTATTCGTGACACCAATACTCAGAAACATTTATTTTTATTTTGATAGGATCATTACATTCTTACAAGTATAATCGTGCATTACATATAAAGTAATATACTGCAATCCGAGGCCCTTTTACACGTACGACTCTACGATTACACTCATTATCGCTCATTATTAACGTGTCATGTAAATCATTCTTAAAAGACTTATGCAATCTGACATTGTTTATCACTTTCAATAATAAGACATAGCATTTCGAACATACAATTTGCACTTGATCCGCTATTATGTCGTTACTTCCAAACTGCATCGCGTTCGTGGCAGCGGCAATTGCATTGACATCAGCAGATACAGGTACAGGAAGAAGAATTTTATGAGTAATTTAGCTTCAAAATTCTAAACATTTTGAATATTTGATTAATTCATTTTAGGTAGAGAGCATTTCTTATAAGATCACAAATTTTAGGATATGTTGTTACATGAAACTCTGCCCTAGTATAGAATTTCGTGGATTAAATTTTAGCTCTTTTCTGTATTAATTCGTATCTGTAATTAGCCTACTTCTGGCACGTTGCCGATTTCCACCTGGACCAGAACTTCACCACGAACGTCGACGGCAACAAGCCTGACAACCGCGATTACTTCCTCGGCTCGTACCGCTACGACATCTGCTGGGAGGACGGAGGCGCCGGGCAGTACGGAGACTACGACTGCGACGCACCAACGGCGCTCATTCAGTTCGCAGTCGACTTTATCCATGATTACGTTCCTGCCGATGGCAATGAGGTGAAATTCGTGTTATGGACTGGGTAATGTGTTAATTATGGTGTTGTTAGTTAATTAGCATTAATTACTTAATTAGTGATGACACCTCCCATGCTGAAGACAGCTACTTTTCCGAGTCCAAGGTGAGTGACGTGATCGAGGCTGTGACGAACCTGCTGGACGGGACTGGGCTGCCCACATACCCAGTGCTGGGTAACCATGATACTCACCCAAAGAATCAACTGGCGGCGGATCCGGATAACTTTATTTACACGGCCACGGCCGAGTTCTGGAAACATTGGCTGTCCGATGAGGCTTATAATGAGTATAAAACGAACGGTAATGAGACTTACTAGATATTAATTAAATAAATGTGTATTTTAAAGCTCCTTTTAAAGGTGGCTTCTATCATATTCCACCGGAAGAGGGTCGTCCATTCTATCTGATTGGGCTGAATACAAACTTGTATTACAAGAGTAATGGCGAGACGGATGGGTTGGAGGACCCGTTGGGACAGCTCGCTTGGTTGGAAGCAATTCTCATCAAGGCTGAGCAGGATGGAGACAAGGTATTATGTAACTACTTAATATGAGAACAGCACTAGACTATTAAAACATTATGCAATGCTCTTTCTCTATACCCTTGATGCAATGCAAGTTCTCCTCTATTAACCCAAGGTATTAACCGTCTTAATGAGACAGTGCAGTGTACCAACTTAATTAATGACAAAATTAGCCTTTCAGTGTTAAAAAGTGAAACAGTTAAATTCGTGTTAAATAGTGCAACGGTTAATTGAGGTATTAAATATTAATATCGACTTTATTTTATTTACATAATCTATACATTCTAATTAAACATCACAACTAGGTCCTTCTTTTCGCCCACGTGCCACCGGGCAAATTCGAACGCTTCTACCAATACTACGAGGAGATCGGCGAGCACGGCTTCCCCTGGTTCTCCCCCACATTCAACGAAATCTACCTCGACCTGCTCAACAAATACTCTTCTACTCTCATGCCGCAAATCTACGGCCATCACCACACCGACAGCTGGAAGGTGTTTGGAGACAGCGAGGGGAGCAGGACGAG